>BDGG01000002.1:3530257-3618285 GCA_001949185.1 Ramazzottius varieornatus | reverse complement strand
CACGTTCATGAAGCATTACAGTAGTGCTCGAATCCATTTAAACTGATTTTTCAGACCAACAATGTATTGATTGACTGATTCCGAGGTCTGGGTTAGGCTGTACAGTACTCGATTTCGATGAACCGCTCTGTGCTTTCGGTAATTCGTTGCGTAAATCATCCGTCCACCGCTGGATGACGTCATTGACCGCACCGTACTGAAAATTCCAGTCTTCCACTCTTGCGCCGTCTAGTTCCAGTGATTCCAGTTCACAGTTCACCAACAATCCTCATAGGCTTTTCCCCACAAGGAGGTCCTTCTGATGATGATGACCTGTGGCCGAAAGCGGCGCACGCTTTCGTTGCGACTGGCTGGAAGTGTGCGCCACTCAAGATAACCATCTTGTAATTGTTGTTTGCCCAGCTGGGCCAGCTCCCACAATGTGCCTTGCCTTTTGAAATTTGAACTGCGATCGCGAGCTTCCTTTGGGCGATTGCTTCAGTCAGTGCTCAGCTTCCTCGTGCTTTTCTCGTGAAAGCCGCAAAATTCCGCCTCATTTTCAGTTCTTCCCGGAATTTGAAAATTGCGTTGCCGATCTGTTGCTCCTAGTTCTTCTGTATTTTTCACAGGTCTTTCCGGTAAAACCGAAAGCGCGAGTTCATCGCAGAAGGAGGATGAACGGGAACGTGGTGAGCCGTCGACAGGAAGGCGTCGTTATCAACAGGAAGTCAACCGTGGACAACGAGTCGGCTTCCGGGATCGTCACAGAAGAGTTCCGCTTCACCCAGGGAAAGGCCAAGCAGTCTTTGTCCGTCTCCGGTTTGATCCTGCTGACCATCGAACTGGCCATCACCATTGTTCAGACCAAGGTGATCCCCATGGCCAACTTCGTTTCCTCCATGATGCCGGTCAAGATGGTTCGTGGTCTCTTCCTGGATGGCCTCTTTGCCATGATGTTCTACCTCCCGTTGGCCATTACCAAGACCATCCTTGTTCAACTGGGCTTGGACAAGACCATCGCCAACTGGCTCGGCATCGAAAGCAACGTGGTGATCGTGGCAAGTAATGAGGAAGTGCAGAAGGAGATGGAGAGGATGCGCAACTACATCCGAGATGTCAACGACGTCAACACGCGCTTGACTGCTCAAAAGGACTTCTTGAATGCTGACCTGGCCAGGTGAGGGCAGTATTCTGGTCGCTCAGAATTTTTCTGACTTTTTTCCCAAGTTTTTCGGTTCGTTTCCTTCCAGGAAAGTCCAGCAACTGGAGAAAGAGAACAAACAGATGAAAGATCACCTCAACGACCTGGACCAAACCTGCCGCAGCCTCCACTCTCAACTGGCCACCTCAAAGAACGAGAACGCCACTTTGAGAAACCGCATCAACGAGACCGAGTCTACCCTGAAGAAGACGGAAGCTAACCTCTTCAACGCCCAGGAAGAAAACCGAGCGTAAGCCAATATGAGTTGATCGAGAGCCCCCTTACCAACTTGAAACCAATCTGGATTCGTGCAATCGACTGATTGAAAGAGCTTGATTGACTTGATTTTGCTCGTTCTCACTTCCCTTCCTGGTTGATCCGCTGTTTCTTTTACAGGAACCAACGTGCCCTGAAGGAGATGGAGCTGGTGCAGAAAAAGATGAAAGACGCTACTGAAGGTTGGAACCAGGCTTCGTCGGAGTTGAATAAGATGCGCAACGATGCTGCCAGACGAGAAGAAGTCATCAAGGCAGGTTTCCAACTTGGCTTCTCCCTGTACTACCTTTTCTAACCTGCTCCTTACGTTGAATGTGTCTTTAGGCGACAGCTGATGAACTACTGGTGGTCCGTCGAGATGTAGAAAGTCTGCAGATTAACGCTCAGCGCGAAGCTATGAAGATGATGGAGGTGATGGAGCAACGCAACGCCATGGACAAAGCTGTTAAGGTAAAGCGCACTTCCTTCTTCCAAATTTCTACGTTCCTTCCTTTTGAATTTTACTTTCATGGTCTGCTTCCAAATGAGAACGAACCTTGAGCTGGAGACTTCAGGTTAGGGTTAGCTTCAGCTTAGCTTTCGTACCAGGAAGTGTTCAAATTTGGGGAGACAAACCCGGAAGTACGAAATTCAGGGTAGGGAAGTCGTGCTCGACTTCGGTCGCGCACCTACCTTTCGGCATACTCTATCCTTGAGCTTTGTTTCGCTTGCATGTCGAATTTGTTGGGATTTGTCTCGGATAGCACTTCTGAAAGAGGAAGTTCTCTTGAACGTCCGATGCAACACGTGGCATTCCCCCAGCGGCTGCGTAGTGACCATGTGACGTCCAAGAGCGTGCCATTGCCCACTCGGTGCACGTGCAGTGGCTATACAGTACAGCACCGATACGTCATGACCCTTTCTACTGTTGCTGTATCTTCGCTGTTACAGAGGCTCTTGCCCTTTCCTCAGCTGTCACTGTTTTTGTTTCTCAGAAAATATCTAGAGGAGGGTGCTCTCGTTTATTTCAGTCTTTTTCCATCTTTCCTTTAATTCTATCTTGTGAAATGGGAGCTGGGCAAACAGAATGTACAAGATCGTTACCATGAGTAGCGCGCTCTTCCAGCCAATGACACTGAAAGCTTGCGCCACTTTAATATCCATCATGTACGTTTCGATTACCAAACTGCACTATTTTTTGAAGTGTTGAAGTCGAATGTGGTTTCTTTGTATCTGCAGGAGAAAGACCAGCAGATCCAAGAGATGCACAAGACTCTGGAGCAGATGCAGCAACAGAAGGCCATGTGGGAAAGTGAGATGCAGCAGATGAAGGAGCGCACTGGTCGTTCGGAGAACGAGACTCGCCGCGTGGTAGAGGATATACGTGTGGCACAGTCTCAGCGTGAGGAGGTGCAGCACAAGGCCCAGGCTGTCTACCAGGAGCGCGACCAGTTGCGCCGGGAGCTGAACGACACTCACCAGCAGCTGAATCGCACTCGTCAGGAGCTGGAGCTGATGCGCGGCAACATGGAGCACGAGATGGGGGAACTGCGCCAAGAGCTTGAACAGGTGCGTGGGAAGACTGTTACCGAAGTGCGAACTATCCAGCAGCAAGTGCAGAAGTAAGGGAAAAGAAGAACTGTTTCTCCAAAACGGCCTACTGGTTTTCCCTTTGATTTTGTGTAACTTTCGTCTACAGCACATTTGTGGCAGCTCTTCTTCGATGAGCGAATCTCCCACTTCAGTCAGGCATGCTTTTCTCTCATCTTCACCATTACTCCCCGTGTGATTTCACCATACTTCTTCAGTATACTAATATTTTTCGAAGAATCTCGACTCTTAATTTTATCCCAGTTTTGGTTTTCGCTAGAAATTTCATTTCACATTAAAACATCTAACCCGAAAGAAACGAAGACTTCCGGTTGGATTCGGAAAACTCAAGTCTTCGCAGTCAAAGAGGAGCTCAAGGTTCAAGGTTTTGAGGGGCTATTCATGGACAGCGAGGGAGAATTCTGTAATAATTAGACAAGCTTTTGGCTTTGTCGAGAAGGAATAATATTTTACACTTTAGAATTGAAGAGGTTCTGTCAAAGTGGAACTTTTCACTGTACACGTGTACAAAATGCTGCAACGTGGACTCTTTGTTTTTGCAGAACAAGGAATTGATCGTCGTTCAGGAGGAAGTCGTCCGTAACGGTACTTCCGATTCTCCAGGCAGCGACCAGGCCAGCTCGCAACAGGCCAATCCGTCCAAGAAGAAGAAGCCGAGCAAACAGTGAGGGTCTTCTGTTTCTTCCTCCTTTGGTCAGCAAACTAATAGTGTCTTTTGAGCAAAGCGTGTCAAATGATCTGAAACTAACCCACATTAGCATATGATAGCATGAAAACTGCAACCGTGGTCGGTACGATTATTTGTTATTTTGTTTTATTTTACTAACTGTGTTTCTCGTACCGGTTAGATTCTCAAGAGCCGGCGGTTTCTCTTTCCTGTATAAGCTCATTAAGAAGTAAACTGGTAAAGCTGTCAGGATGAGCAGTATTCCAACACCTGAAATCAGAAGTTGTTTCGTAGGTTCTCTGGGTTCTTCGAACAAAAGGCTTTCGGGTCGCACCTGTTTCTAGCGGCTTCCTGTACAGCGGTAATATGCTCAGGAAAACTGTGCTGAGCAGGTACAGCACTGGCCAGAGAAGTGAAATCTGTGGGGAGCAGAAACCACAGGAAGGTTTCCGCGTTTGGGGAAGGTGATCGCAGGTATCTAGATGGTAACTTACTTTGAATGGTCGCCGAAGGTTCGGTCTTTTCCATCGCAGGAATATCTATTAGGAAAAGAGCTGTCCAGCGATTTCTTGCTTGCCCAATTGGGTGGCGATACAATATGCGACGCCGGCAAATGAAATGAATACTGTCGTTGGACCAGTGGCGCATGTTTCCATTGCCATAAACTTTAACCGTTTGCCACTCGGATAGACGATCATATTGGACTTATTTGCCGACAGCAGTTATGCTGTGACTCTATGCCGTTTCTGAAGTACGACATCTCCCCATGTCTTCGTGAAGCCTGGCACCAACGGCGCCACCTGCGGAATCTACGAGACGTACGGCGTGCAAAGGGACTGTGTGGAAGACGTCCGTCCTGTAGGTGGCGCCATGGGTTACAGGCTTCGCGAAGATATCGGGGGTAGTGTACTCTTACCAGTACGAAAACTGATGTTCCAATTGACAACCAGTTCACTATCGAGACAAGGTTGATCAAAGAATAAACGTTCCTTCCCAAGGCCAAATATAAAAGCGAGACCAAGCTGGTAAGGAGCGCAGCCGGCACTGGCGTTACTCGATCTGATGAAAAACAAAGAAAAAGTGAGTACCGTTTTCTGCACGTTAAAACTGATGCACAATAAAATTACCAATTTGTACCATGCCGAAGACTTCTGGCATCTGGCTTTGTCGAGCTCCAGCCTGCGTTCAAAAAGAAATCCAAATTATTTCCCGTAACTGGGTTCAAAGCTCTATAGAAGTACCAGATAAAGGCGGGAGGTGGTGAAGAGTATGCCGTTATACGCCCCAAACGTCGATAATGCCACAGCAAGCGGCATGATCCACGCCATGGAACCGTATACGGATGTCCCAAACAACACCCCCACAGCAGGAGTCTCCACCAGAATGACCGACGGAATAACAGCGAAGAAGGCAACATTCACCAGGAAGTATATGACTACGACCACAATGGATGAAACTATGATGGCTTTTGGTATGTTCCTGTGCAAAATCATAGAATTTCAGTTGTACGGTTTCGAAGAGCTCGAAGAGCCAACGCGGAACAAACATCAGCCATGATGAAGTCAGGGTGAGAGGGTACCTTTCCGGATCATGGAGCTCTTCCGCTACAAAATTCAGGCTGTTCCATCCGTTGTAGGCAAAGAGTGCCAAGTAAAAAGCAATCGAGATATTGCCAAGGTCCTTTGTGGTTCCGTCGAAGGCGCTGTCAAAATTTCTCGTACGTCCTGTAAGAAAATAAATCGAGGAAAACAGCTTTTGATCTGACAATCGAGTAATGTTTTCCGCTGATACCTCTTCCAAGTTGAACGAAGCCGGTAATGATAATGATAGCCAATCCAATAAGCTTGGCAGCTGTGAAGAAGTTTTGGGTTCTGATTGCCCACTTGGCGTCCCAGCAATTGATAAATGTCAGCAAGACTGTAAAAGATAAATTAGAATGATAACGAGGAAGTGAATAAATGTCCGAATTGCTTGTCGGCCACTGACAAACTTAGACTAATCGTTCCTGCTCCTGTTTTAATTGTCATCTCAACTGTTAACTCGACCGTATCAACATTTACGCATCTGCAGTAGGACGGGAAGTTGGACTTTCAAGCTCCTCACGACGAACCGTTCGATGATTGACTGATGGAAGCTTTCCCATCGACACCCAACAACTTGACATGAAATAACAAGGACTTATAATTTCTAAGGTAAACAAAAAAGTATAACGATCTACTGTTTTTCATATTTAGGAAAAGAGCAAAAGAAGTGAACGATGTGGCGCACGTTTCAATTGCTGGTGGCTAAATGGGCGCGCCACTCAGGTAAACGATCTGGTTTAAATCCCCTTCCCACGCCCGGATTAATATTTTTTGTGGCCGCGCTTTCTTCGTTTGTGGCTGGAGAATAGAGAAATTTCACAGCCTCGAGAACATCCAAGGCTTGAAAAAAAAATGAGCAAAGAAAGCCTCGCTTGTCGAGCTGTCGCAAAAGATGAGGACGTATGCTCAAAGACGTGGATTATGTGATTGCCTGAATTCCTGAGAGTCTTGAGTCCTTTGACAGATTGGACAGCTGCTGTAATGAAATGCAAATGAAGCTTTTTTCGGTACTGATTCAGATGAAGCTAACAACGGTAGTACTCCAGCACTCCGAGTGTATTCAACAAACCCCTCTTGTTCTTTGTTATAACATGCCCTATCGATTTTTCATTTGACGCTTCGCAAAATATTACGAGCACTCTTTGCGTATCATGAGGAGCTTAACCAACAAAAGCTCTTCTTCATTGGCTGAAGGTCGGGAAGCTAGAGACCGACGCGCAATTCCGGCATGACCAGCGAACCCCAAGGGTTCTCGAAGCATCGAACAGGAATTTTGATATCCAGAGAAGAAATCCATAATGCTCAACCAACTACCGCAGTGAATCTAAACGCTTCTCCTCTTACTACGTGCAGTACTTCAAAGTGATGAAACTGCACAATCGGATATCCGGCGATTGTTTTACGCGTCATCGGGGACCACTTGCGGCTGACGACACTGTTTCCCGCCTTGGTTGCTAATGATGTCAGTCCTCGTCTTATCGTCTCCCTTTAATATTTCTAGGGCAAGCTCGACGTTTGGAGGTAGAGACTTACAGACGCAGACAACGGCGAGGATGATGGTCGGTGCATGTGGAACACGGGAACAGCCAGGATAGAACGGCATAAGGATGTACTCGGCAAACGTCAGTGCAACGATTGCTTGGCATACTAAGAAAAAGGAAACAACAGATCGAGGCATGGTTTGCAATTATTGGATTTGAAGACGAAGTGTGTCAAAGTTCCCGAACGTTCATTTACCAGGTCGAACAATCAGGCACTCCACCCAGAGGCGAAAGAAGGCAAAAAGTGGTCCAAACGCTGCACACACAATACTGTTATTATTATCACAAGAGATTGGGCTCCCATTCACAGGGTTATCGATTTTTTTGGCAAAGCCCACCTTCGTAAATGTAAGCGTAATCTCCGCCACTGTAAACATTTAAACTTGACGGGTGTGTTTTCAGATGAGTGCGCACATGACTGTAAAGCGGGAATTCGGATAGATACCTGCGAACAATAGTTGTGCCCAGTTCCGCATAGCAATAAGCACCAAGAAAAGAAAAGAGTCCGGATAAAACCCAAATTACGAGGGACACTCCAACACTTCCGGTGTTCCGAAGAACTCCTGTAAAATTTACAGAATACGTAATATAATCAAACCAGGCGAAGTACTGGCTGAAGAGCACTACTTGACATTTAGATTCAAGATCGCGCGCAGTACTATATACTGTAAGTTAGAAAGTTTCCTCATGGAGAATAATGGAGAAGTTTCGTCAAAATAACATACCGGCTGGACAGATAAATATTCCAGAACCAATAACAGATCCCGCAATGATTGAAATCCCGCTAATGAGACCAATTTTCGGCCGGGGCTTGACGGTATCCTCCCTCTTCATTGAGTTCTCGTAATAAGGCTTTACAGCATCCGGCTCCCGTCCATCCTCCTTCCAGTTCCTGATCGGTACTCTTTCCTCCTCGAAAATATCCATTATTCCAATTGCCACTCACAACACTCGTTCACCTATCCTCCCAGGTTCACACTGTCCAAAAAGCTTGGCTTCCCATTCCAACACCCGCATGAAATGTCGCGCCAAGCAAAACTGCAGCTCGATCGCGAATAACGGTTCACAGGCATACGGGGTATACTGCTAGGCGAAGTTAGTGCCAACCACATAGATGGCTTGGTTAACAAACAGAGCAACTGCTGCATGTGACAGCAATGTGAGGAAGGAAAAAGGTCCCATCACTGCGTAACCGAAAGCAACCGGGAATATTATCCTCGTCAGTGATCCCTGTCTTCACCCTCTCTAGCACAACAGCCTGTACGGTGCGAGCTGTTTGGGGATGCCGATATCAAAGCTTCTGCGACAGTGCGTGATCACGAGCTCTCGCACTGTGAGCTACGAGTACCGGTATTATCCCGCCAGATCCCCTATCGCTACGTGTAGGACCATGACTGGGATCTTGAACTTTCGAAACAATTCACATCTTTAAGTTCACCGTATTAGTTAACCTGACCGCCAAAGAAGCCCTACCTGATCAAGTTTTGGGCTGTATATATATAGCCTATATGATTAAAAGAGTTTAGATTTTGAACAGTTTAACAGAAGTGCAGGTGGCGCTGCCCATGTGAGACAACCAAGGCGTAACGAGTCATTAGTGTACTGGCCAGAGTAAATGTGGCTGGGACGAGTTCCCGCACCGCATCATGAAATTAAAGCTATAAAGCAGTTGCGTGCCCGTCGTACCATAGTTGGCTGATATGGTTAGTGAATTTCGGAGGCCATTTTCGTCCTTGTCCAGGGTGGTTCTTCCTAACCTTCCGGGCCGATCCGGTTCCGCTCTGGAAGCGAACTAATGAACCGGAATTTGTGCACGCTACAAGTTGGGTCTGGGTCAAACCTGAAAAGGCAGCGCATAGCCCCGTGACGAAGAAAGGAGCTTCGAAGGTCCGAGCGGGTACGGACAGAGCAATCGAGGACATTCAGAATCTCTGCAAAGACAACGGGTTCGACCAGGAGCAGAGAGTTTTTGGCGGTGTTATTCGTGACGATCGATCTGACTTTCAAAAGCGAAACTACAGTTCGACTATCCATCGGTACCAGCGAGCGACCATTGCGCGGATCGACATGATCGGGCAACAGAACTTTACAACCGATTTGCAACTTTTAATATTTCGCTCTGATAAAGAAATCTACGGCCGAGAGTGCGACAGATTGATAATTCTCAACGATCATACTGCACAAGCAGTGTACTATGTAGTGCCGGAGCTACGTGCGAGCTACCACTGCGAGTCTACGGGTACTCGTTGTGTCGACGATAAAAATGTCACGGTCGTACCGGATCGCGGAAATTCACTGAATTGGAAACCTCGTGAGATATTCAGGTTTCGGATTTCGGATCGTGGGTACACCACCACCTTTATATACGAACCTTCATATCGTACAGTGATAATCCTCACTTCTTCGGTACGTCACTGACAGCTCAGCTTATTAGTAAGTGCGCACTGAACTTTGAATTCACTTCTGGATACTCAAATAAGTGTAGAGAAAAAACCAAGGGATACCGCTCTACCGCACGGCAAGCTGTCACATGGTGTGAAATTACGTAATTGGCGCGTTTTTGAGCCCATGTAGTGAAATCCTAATTTTTCGCTAATTTTGTCCAGCGTGGACCAGCTGCCGCCGATCGAGTTTACAGCGACGGAATGCAGCTGAACGGCAATATCGTATATTTTCTCAAATTTTACCTGAATTGTGGCCCTATCAAATCTTGTTTAGTTTTATGGTTCCAAAGCGGCGTAAGGCTGCGCGATAATCCGGCTCAGCAACTGTGACAGTTGTTAGTTCCCGATAGGGGCAAACCAACCTCATAAAACCATGCTCGATAATAGGCCGACAAGTTGTTAGTACAACGAAACATCAGCCACTCCATGGTCAGAGTTGTTTTTTTTAACGACCAAAACTGAACTACATCTTACATTTATATGTTCACAAACACGATGTCGTAACGCATTACGACCAGCGTTGCTGAAAACCGTGCTTCAGGAAGCCTTCACTATATCAATAGCATAAAGGCCAAGTTTTTGGGCTCACCGGTTCGCAGTTTTCAAAACTCCGCTTTCAGAAATCTCATTATAGCTTAACATGCAGTTGATCTTGGCTGTGACCTTGTTGATGGTTTGTTCTGTACTCGGACATTCACCGGTAGCATCGGTGAATCCTAATTTGATTATCGACGCAATGCGGGAAGCGGCCCATAATAACTCTACGGATAACTAGTATGATGCTACGCTCATACTCGCTAGCACCATCACACCCGCAAGGTGGCGCTACACCACACAGCCAAACCGCGGCAGTAGCTTCCGCGTCCACCGGTCAAAATATGAATCAAACTAACAACGGCAACGCAAATTTCGGCCAGATGGGAAAAGGACTTGCAGGAAATGATCCATCGGGAGACCGAGGCTTCCAGGCTAACGGAGCGACCCAAGCCGGAGGAGCCTCGAATGCCACTGGACAGGCAGCAAGCCGTGCTTCCATCTTCGGCGAGAAGAACGACACGATCGCCAGCGGTGCCGGCGGATAACTAGTATGATGTTACGCTGATACTCGCTAGCCCACTTCCGACTAGAAATGAATTACTTACCGTACATATTCGCTGCATCCGCACATTACGTACACGTGCGTGACGATGCACCCCCGTAGGTAGTTGCGCAATCCGTGAAACCGGACCGGGGCTGTTCTTCACTTTTACGATGACGAGCGGCGCGGATGCAGCGAATATTATTTACAGTAATTCCCGAGTTCTAACTTTTGTCTCAAAGTGCGTCATGACTCAGATGAAGAAAAAGCATGTTCCAAACTAATTTTCTCATATTCACAAACGCAGGACCTCGCCGAAGAGATGCAGATTACTCGAAGAGTAAGCCTGACATATCGGATAGAAGATTTGGGAATTTCAGCGTAAAGAGCCACGATCTCGAGCCACGGCGTGCACGCGAGTAAAAATAGCGTTCGCGAAACGTAATCCGACCTTCACAAATTGTTCGGTAAATGCCGATTTCCGACAAGCCAGAACTTTTTACTGCGACGCACTCAGTCATATTCACGCCTGTACAGATCCGAGTAATTCAGTTCTGCCTCAATGTGGCGCACTGCTAAAAAAAGATCAGTCAAAAAATGCCGTCATACATGCAGTCACTCGATTATGCAAAATTCCATCGGTGAGGACAGACTGGCGGTCTTCCGTCTCTCGTGCTTGATCGAGCTTCTTTTGCTACTGCAAGCACTTTCGAGGAGGAAACTGAAACCACAGCCAACTTTAGCACTTTCTTCTTCGCTTGCATGCAAAGGGAGTAATTTGTAACCTTTTTCCCAGCGTTCATCAGTATTCTAACCAGATATGCAACGTTAAATTAATCCATACGCCCATGTGAGCTTCCTGAGGGAAACAGGAAGCACCACTGCCCGATAAGCTTGTTACTCCATATACCCAACTGTGATCTGCCAACATGAACCAAAAAATTTGTCTTCTTTTTATTGCTTTGAGCTTGGCTGCTTTTATAAGCTGTGCTGAAGGAAGGAAGAGTAAGTAGTTCAAGCCTTTTTCCTTGAATTTCCGACTATTTTCTACGAGACCTTCGTACGTTGCATCATACTCTTCTAACAACCGGCAGTGTGGGTGAAAAAAGAACCGGAGCCCGAGCCAGAACAGGAAGTCGCAGCCGACGAGGACACTCCGTCGGCAACAGCAGGGAAGGATGCAAGCAACGATGATAACGATGATGATGCAAAACCGCTTGGGAAGAAACATACGAAAACTGTTTTTACATCGAAAAAGAGCGATAAGGAAGACGACGTGGATAAGGATGACAAGGAGAATGCAGACGACGACAAAGACGACGACGTAAAGACACATGTGCACGCGAAGAAGCACTCCGCCTACACCGCAAAAAATAAGGCGAAGGAGGAAAACGAGGATGAGGACGATAAGGAAGATGAGGATGACAAAAAAGAAGCTGGTCATGACGATGGTAAGGATGATGATGCGAAGAGCGAGACTGATGAAAAGGTTAATGACGAAGAAGAGGAAGATGATCCTGGCTGTGGAACTGATCGCCCTTACTGCGTACCAGACCTTCTGCATCTGAACGAGGAGAATCATGAAGAACGCCGCCGCAAGGATATTCTCATGCACGAAGCTTTCCAGCGGTTGCACCAGATTGTAGAAAACCAAGTCAAGCCTTTGGAGAAATCTTACAAATATGAGCAGCTGGCTTTGAATAGCTTTGGAGGTACCAGAATCCTGTCAGTTCAGTTATTCAGCCCAGTGAAATCTCGTGCCGTATACAAGATTCTACGGTTTTATTTTCCAGAGGCCGAGATCTTTGCCAAACCGACAGTGCTGATCATGGAACCCTACAAGCGCGGAAAGTCATCCTTATTGCCTCTCCTTTTGGGAAAAACGGAAGTCGAAGATGGTCAGTCCTTGCCATAGAGAATTCCAAGGATGAAAGATCACTCGGCCTTCTCCATTTTACGATTTCATCTCTATTTTTAGGTGAAGAAGTGGTAGAGAACACCGATTTTGTCATCTATTCGTACGGTCAGAAGCCACGAACCCTTGAAGGCATTCAGCTTCTCCGCAACGAAAGCTTTGAACAACTGCAACGGTTCGGAAAATCCCTGACTAGTCACTTAAAAGCTGTTGAACTACCTCATCCCCTTTTGGAAAAAGTCTCCTTTGTGGAGACACCCGATATCCTCGAAAACAGCAAGCTCGACCGCGAGTTCCCTGTTGCAAAAGTCCATCAGTGGTTCGTCGCACGCGCAGACGCTGTCATCCTCATTGTCGAGCCAGATCGCGTGGACGTTGGAGAGACTCTCGAAGCTGTTTTCAAGGAACTGAAAGACCAGGAAGACACATTGTTCGTCTTGATCGAGAGTGGATACAAACAGAGCATCGATGACAGTGTGCGTGCTTTGAAAAGGGTGGCATGGTCTTTCGGTCCGCATTTCGATGTGAACGAAGCGCCAAAGATGTATCTGACCAGCTTCGAGAAGCCGCTGGATGGGGAGTGCTCGGAGTTGTATGGTCGGCAAGAACGACAGTTTCTGGTCGACTTGCATAGGATTCTTGATCATCGATTCAAGAACCGGTTGACTACGGTGTATGAACGAGCGATCGATGTCCGGAACCACGCCTTCCTGGTCGACAAGTTTGTTGACACCTTCCTGCAGAAGAAGTCCTTCTTTGGATCCAACAACAAGAACCTCGAAAAGGTTGGTTCAATGAACAGGTCTCGAAAACAGCAGAATGTTCCATTTTATCAGTTAAGCATGTGGTCCCGATTGCCGGGCATATGAACGCCAAATCTTCCTGTAGGATATAACTCACTTTCCCGCCAAGTTCGGCATTTACGATGCGGTCCTGCGACGAACCAATGCCAGCGCAGACGACTTGCCCGAACCGGAAGATTATAAGTCTTTCTTCGGAGTAAACCCTATGCAGCAATTCAAAACGCTGGCACAATCCTGCTCATTTATGAAAGGATGTCCTTCGGTAAGAGTCTCCTTTGCTGATTCGTGAACATTCTCTTACGTGTACAGTCCGGTAAAACTTCTTCGCTCAGCGGACGACTGCTGTGTGACCCACCTTTACGGCGATGGGTGACATTACACGCCGAACGGCATAGTGCCGGAGCGACCCTTCACCCAAACCTAGACCGCCTACACCGTGTTGTCCGTTTGCGCTTCGCTATCGGGTACCCGTTGTCGCTACGACGGGTTCCGAAAGCCGTAACGGTGGGGTTTTTACGGCGCATGTTAATTTCGTCCACTGAGCGAAGGAGTTTAGTCCAGGGGCTCGAAATGCGAGCCGAAGTTTTAGATTTTTAAGCACGAAAATCATCCAAAGTTACCGATGCTGCTTGCCATACCCACACAGACGAATCACTGGATTAGATTAGTCAAAGCACGATGTGTTGGATGTGTTATGTAATTTTGGGCCTTAGCTTGGAATGCTGTGTGGTGGATGTTTGAAAGGAGTTAGAAATAAACCGAGAAACTTGCTCGCATTTCGAGCGACCGGACTGTGCAGTGTATGTACAGTGTATTAAATGCATCCCTGGGCGGTCCTCCAGGTGGCTCTTTTTCCGGGTTTCAAGCTAGGAATACCAAATAAGGACCCGTAATTCCAACTGGAACCCAAACAAAAAAGCCACACGGTAGACCGTGAAGGGATGCATTTTGTACACTGTACCTCGATCATTAACACGTTTTTATCTGAAGGACAAGATTGACTATGCAATAAAGTATGATCTTCCGGAACTTCTGGAGAAGTTCACCCAGCGCCTGCCACTTTGTATTGTGGATGCCAATGAATGCACACTTGAGGACAAGAAATTTGTGCCAACTCAAAAGAAGAAGAAAGGACATTAGAAAAGAAAAGGGTAGAACCCGGAAGTCAAATTTTCTTTTTCTTTTGGCGTGAACCTGTGGTCCAATGCATTTAGACGATTATCAAAACTAGACCAATAAAAAAGACCGACACGTGTTCTGCGCAAAACTTCTGCATCAAAATAGCTTCCGCCAACTCAACACCGATCGACTTCTTAGTCGGATTTACAGCAAAAAGAACTCAATCCGGCAGATATTGACCGGAATACTGTTACCATACATCGTGGATGTATTCATGGTTTCGCTCGTAATTGTGGAGCTCAAGATCTTTAACGGGCTGTGAGGATCCAGATTCCAGAAGTAGAAGTTCTGCAACGTCGTTTTTCAAGGTAGTCATTAGTCACCGCAAAACATAAAGCTTCAACGCAGCTGCACAGTCTGCACTTACCCAATAAGCTTGTCGTACACTGTACCGGTAGACCACTCAAAAGTATTAGGGCCCATCACCCACGGACTTATCCATGACAGGATAAGTATCGGGTGCAGAAGTATTGAACTATTGATAAATAAGCTACGCTTAAAACGAGCATAAGCATCGGTACCTATTATCGGTTCGGTCTCGTGGATCAGTCCCGAGCGGGAGCTGTGCAAGATCGCGGTTGCGTTCGTCGAAGCGCTCATAGTCCAGATTACCCCTCCTTTTCGCTTGACCGGATGTCACTGAAACTATGGTGCTGTATTCCCTCGATAGCCCTCCGAACTACGTCAACACGGCAGTAAATATCACCCGACTCTTTGATTGCTGCCCGTTTGTTACGCTTCATTGGCGGGTAATCTTTGGTTTGGAGGTACAGGTTTCCATGAATTTTGACCTGTACTTGTCCCATGACTCTAGATAGACAGTACACGAATCTGCAGAAAGAACTACGGATCCGGAGGTCCGATGGACTCAAATCAGCGAAAGTAGAGCTACAGTGGACGACAAAATAAGCTTTAAAAAATGGGCAGAGCGTCCTAAATACAGGCCACGAATTAAAATCAGCGTTAAGCCAGTGGTCAAATTTAGTTCGTTGTGTCCACCTGGTTTCCGTTCACTTCAATTTTTGAAAGCTTATTTTGTCGTCCACTGTACAAAGCAGAGCGACAATTTGCCCCGTCTCCACGTGTGGTGCCGTTACCCATTTCCAAAGTTCCTTTCACTTCCGCAAGGTTTCCCTTCCGGCAGCGTACGACGAACAGCATCCCGGTGCGGAACTCTTTGTTGGTCATCGCGTACGTAATCTGAAAATCGATGTGGCACACGTTAATGGGATCATTACGGAGATCACATCCGTGAACCGCTCCTTACAACCGAGTACGAGTACCGACAATATGTTCATGGATCACGGTCATACTGGAAGCTGTCTGCCGACGCGACAACACTTACAGAGCTCGTGCTGGATCCAAAAGCCAGAGCCCATCGCACACCAAAGTAAGATATCGGGTAGCGAAGGTAGATGCTCTTGAAGAATGTCGTTAGTATCGGTTGGGGAAGATAAGTCAGACAAAACCATAGGAATGCCGCAAACAGCATCTGAGCCATTATAACTCTTCGCTTCATGGAACCCGTCAGTTTTTGCTTCAAGTACAGCTTTGTGACGAGTACCCGAATGCAGACGATCGAGTAGGCCACACCAATTACCACCATTGGGATATAAACTCCTAGAACCCCGTGAATAACTTGGAAGATAGTATTGCTGTGTAGATTGAACAAGCAGCCGCCGAAAGGTGGGTTCGCCGAGAAAGTTGGAACTGTGGTGGACGATGCATAGACGTTCAAAGTAAAAGGGACGAGATAACCTAAGAAGATGGTCAGTAGTATGGCTCGTTTAGAAGCTATGCGGTTGTAGTGGTGAGGTAGCATAACCGCGATGAAACGATTCATGGCAAGGAAGCATTCGTGCCACACCAAGCAGTGGATACAAAAGTAGTAATACTCCACCCAGTTACAGAAGTTCGGTGGAAGATACAGCCATCGAAGACCACGAAGCAAGAGGGACACCGAACTCAGGGAATAGACAGTGGAACACAGGACAACGTTGAGAAGTACCAGGTGACCCACTAGAATATTTCCACGGTGTCGTAAACGTGGATACAGGTAGATGGATATTAAGCATATCGAGTTCGAAACTGCGCCGAAGACGCAGATGAATAGGCAGATCACAACGTACACTATGACAAGGTCGCGATATTTTTCGTGGAAGCGGAAGATGGATTCTAAGTTGTCCAGTTCGAAGGACCGATTGGTGGTATTCCCGGACGGAAGTTTAAATTCGCCCATACCTGCACGTGGTTGAAAGTTACTATCCGTTAAACGAGGAAGTAGAAGGTAGCCGAATGCGACGTGACATCTGTTAAGTAAACAGGTGGGATTTGCGGCGGGAGAAGATAATCAGGGAATTGCGATATGGTCGCGCACAGGAGCCCTTTGAGGGTGCGCATGTAGCTTATTGGCTGTTTTTTGGTGCTGCACAAGTGCGACTCCGCCTCATGCGCCGTCTTTTTAAATTGGCTTGCCTACGCGACTCTAATCTAATCTGTTTCGGCCTTTCCAGAACAGCTCATCGTGCTGCTTCCTTTCGTCTTGTTTTGTCGTTGTTGTGCTTCCGGCGTCACTGCCTTTTGACTAATGACAAGCCATATCGTTAACGTCATGGTGCGTCGCACTAAGTGAAGGACTCGCTTCTTGCTTTATTGCGTTTATTTACGGTACGGCGGGATGGGCCTGTGAAGCGAATGATTGGATTACCGCGTGAAGCAGATGTGAAGTGTTGGGAGAGCTGCGGTAAAGCTATTCGAGTCAGCAGAGGAAGGTTCTATTTGATTTATCCAGAGCCAATCTTCTAGAGTGGTATTTTTTAGGTGTTACACGTATTAGAAATATCTTTATTTGTAGATAATAATCTATACTCAAAAAATGAGGAAGCAGCGATACATAATTAACAAAAACGCTACACGGATTTTCCCTTTTTGACATCTAAAACATAAAACACTTCATCAAGACCCTTCGTATCTCTAACAGTAGTCAGAACAGAATAACAATAATCGCGTTGAATATCTATGGACACTCGCTGCTTAAAAAACTGAAATGACCTCGGCTCGCCCGTTACTTCCGCCATCTTTTTTCCTACAGCTTCGAACAGCGCTGTCGCGGAAGGACCCCAAGGTCCAAGGGTCTCCAGTCCGACAGGGCAGAACTCAAATTGGCTTCCGATGTCCTCGTACTTCGTGATCTTTCTCTTCTCGGCGGCGTCAGCAGCTGATCCAGCTTTCGCCGTTGACATTGCAAAGTTTGTCAAAGCCTGTGTATCCACAACTGTGACGTCCCATACAAGCTCCTTACCATTATTCCGAGGGACTTGCGTCATTCCATCTGACCGTTTTTTGTCTTTTCAGAAAATCCCGGGTGGTTTGAGAACTGCAGGAATTTTTAGGGACTCGTTGAGCTCACTGTGACGACTGTGACGCCCTCCACTGAACTTACAGCTCAACCCGTGTTGGCCAAACTCATCCACGCTGGCGCCACATCGACACACGTGGGAACGGCATAGCTTGGCACCAAGAAGCAAACCAATACTAATCCGTAGGGCGTTGTTGTCGAGCAGGTTTCCCAACAAGGATGACAGCAGCGCATAAAGCCAGGAGCCTGAGTTCTCATCTGAAACTGCAAGAAGTCGCGCTTTATCATTATCCGAAGCAGTACTTACTAGCTGCTCGTGTATTTCTTTTAGCAAAGGTATGTCCCAGGCTTTCTGCTGGCGGCGAAGTTCGGGAACAGGAGGCTCAGCTGTGGAGTGGAGGCTCCATTTGGAGAGAGCGAGGTTTGCTTCACCATGCAAGTCGGCTTCAGGCAGGATACTCAGCACCAGTTGTTGTACAGAATGAAGCGAAGCCTAGAAGGCAGGGAGCGCGACTTCTTCCGTACGACGGATGCCTAATCCACCCAAACCGACAGGTAGTGTTGCTTGCCGCCATGGACCGGAACCCATCCCAGTGTTGGTAATTTCCGACAAGCTCGACCGAACCACTTCGTCGAACTCGCGGAGTAATGCAGGGACCTTCCATACTGGAGAGCACCGGAGAATGTACAGCAACTCAGGCAGTCAAAGGCAGTTCTTGAGCAGGAAATGGTGGGCAAACAAGAGATTTAGGTTTGCGTTTACCAACCGGATCTTACTTGTTTTAGCTCGGACGGCTTCCTCCAGGCCCTCTTCCATCAGTGGTGCTCCTAGAAGGTTGAGGTCGCTCCTGGAACGAAAAAGAATACCCGGACAGGCGACGGCTGCTCTTTCCTGAACGGCTTGGCGTTCCAGAGCAGAACCCCCGAAGGAGGAAAGCTCACGTTTGGCCGAGTTCAGTTCCAGTCCGAGCTTCCACCCTTCGCTGATTACCACCAAATCTGACAAAGCAGTTTCAATCTTACCGCCGATGGTGCCGTCATCGAGGTACCACACATTCAGGGGGGAAGTGAGGCTCTTGACAAGCTTTTGGATGAGAACGCAAAACAATAAGGGCCCCAGTGGGTCTCCTTGCTGCTCACCCTTTGCTGACTCGAGAGTATGTTGGCCAAACAGTAGCTTCGAGGAATATCGGTAAGACTGCCAGGCAAATGGGAAGTATTTAGGCAAGAAGTCTTTAATAACACGAAGAAGAACTTCTCGGTATATAGTGTTGAAGGCGTTCTTGAAGTCTAGCTTGAGCAGCACTTGACTTTCGTCTCTTCCCTTCTCAAGGAAGCAGCGAACCGCACGGACTGCTGTTTCTGCTGCACCTCCGGTACCGCAACCAACTTGCTCAGGACGGACCTGTTCCTCCATCACACGGCCCACTCTCTTGCCAACGATCTTGCCTGCCAAGCGACGTAGCGTGTTTCCAGGCCTCCATCTTTCTTCTTGAGGGCTGTGAACGATGCCCCGTAGAGCACACCGCAAATAGCATCAGGAATTCTGCCCAGAAGCATCAGCGTAATCAGCTTAGCCAATGCTTCTGCTAGCGCCACCGTTGCCCCGTTCGGTGCACCTGACAGCATGTCTTTGAGATGCTGCGGTCTCAGGCCATCAACGCCACCAGCAGATCCGTTGGGGAAACTCTTTACAGCTGCGAGAATTTGTTGAGGTTTCCTTTCTTGCTCTTATCTTTGTCCGGCTGCTTCAAGCCAAAGCTGAACAGCATCAAATGACGCCAGGATGATTCCGACCTCTTTTGAAGCAAATCTTCCATTCTTTCCGTTAAACTCGTTGCTGCCAGCATACGAGCTCCTTTTGGTATTCTGCGGATGACTTTTGTTGAGGCTTTCAGGTCTGTACGAGTTTATCTCCGCTTTTACGATGTGGAAACAACCTACAGACATCCGGAGGCAAGCGTGCCTGTCCCCCGGAGTTGTTCCAATATGGCCCAAAGTGGAGTAGACGGCTTGAGCAAGAGGAGGAAGCTGATGGAGGAAGACAGAAAATTGTTTTGCGTTCTGCCGTTCAGCGTGAGTTCTTTCGGCTGATTGTTGATCGGTTATTCGGAACACGACATCCGGTTGAGACGAAACCACCTCAAACACTACACACGGCAGCCAACTGACCACAGCACCATAGGGTACAAAACGTACCTGGTAGACTTATGTGGTCCTCGACACTATAAGAATTGTAGGATGGACAGCTTTGATGGTTGGGAAACGTGAAGAGATGTATACGTATTGAATTATTGTTACTGACCCGTAATTTCTTTCGTGCGTGTACAGCATTCCATGACAGGTAAGGACCACAGTGAGGAATGTTTCAACCGGCGAGCGCTAACAAAAATGCAGTTCTTGAAGAAGATCTCAAAAGGCAAGCTCAGCATGCATGTAATTATTCCAATGTCACACGGGTGCCTTGGTGGGTGCTTTCCTTTCCAGCCGTTCAGAATGGACCTGAAGTGAGCGCTGCCGCATTTACGTACCTTTGAAAATGAGCGAGTCCCTTCTAACGTCTGTACTGTACCATAACCGAAAACTGCAGCTAGCGGTTGAGCACGACCGGATCTTCTGCTTCAGATTCAAGAGGTCCTTCGATGTGTGTTCGAGCTACTGGAACCCGGGGGAAGACCGGCCAGATCTCCCGCCACGACCGCGAATGCCACCTTGAGTTTCGCCGTGTCGATTCTTAGCTGTCTAGAGCACATTATGTAGAGCACGCCCTTTCGGAACTGTTTGCTATGCATGTAGAAGATCAACTGCTCCTCGACGAATTCGGAAAACGAGTGGTCCGAAGTCGGATTCGAACAGAGGAACTCATTTTCAGTAATGTATCAGTAAGCTTACTTTCTCCAACAAGAACCTAGGCAGCTCACACAACAAAGCTGGGAGAGCTGAGCAATTCTTCAGGCCTCGAGAAGAGAGCATCCTGCATCAGGTCAACGCAAGTCAAAACGGAAGAACGGGAGGAAAATCAGGCCTTGCACCCTTCTCTGTCTAGATTTCGTCGTGGCCTAGGGGACGTCTCTTTCGGCCAGTTTTTCAGGAGTAACTCTCGATCCTGCGGGGGAATAAGTGAATAGGAGGCGATCATTTTGACCAGCTCACCAAGATCTATCGAATGAAGCACAGTGTATAGTTTTTCCGGATAACTCGAGAGTCGGAATCTTGTGAAAACTCTGAATCGTTATGTGGTTGATAATACTTCGCGAAGATAGGGTAGGTACGGAAGGCGACATCTAGGCCCTGCGAGAGACGGGTGAAGTCAACTGCAAAGGAAAATGGATCAAGCAGTTAAACGGGTTCTCCCCGTGTCATGGAGAACAGTGGTTTTATAGACCATCGCAGACGGATGATTTTCCTGGTAAATTACCCGTCCAACGCTGATCGCAGAACTCTTTCGCGCGCCTGTTCTGACTATTTCAGTGTATGGGGCACACGCTCGAAGGGAAAGTTTGGAGCCGGCGGAAACGACGGCAGATTGAGAATCCAACCGTAGAAAATTGTCAAGAAGTGCGTCGGTGTAGATTGCGCACGTACGCACGAACTTCCGTTCCGCTGTTTCGGAAGCGCCTGTTCCAAACTTTTCCTTCGCGCGTGTACGGTACGCCGGAGCGAGGCCCACCATAGGGGTCAGAAAGTCGTTGGGCGTTACAGTCAGTGCAAATTTTGTGGGCATTGTGGGCATAAGCAAATCCGAACCAAATATAATTTTACTATAATATCGACCCTCCAGGTTGAATCTAATTTGATATAATTCAATAAAATTTATTATATTTAGTCGTTTTTGGACCTAATAAGCTAAGTTCAATATGTTATATCAGCCGAATTGGCTATTTTGCACCTAATTTAATGTTGATTTAATAAAGTTTTCTCAGAAGTCATCTAATAAGTATTAATATAATTCATTAGATGGAAAAAGCATCTAATATTGCCTAATTGCTAGTGACCACTTGCTAGTGATAGATAATTTGAAAATGGATCCAAATCGGCCTTTTTTTGAATATTTGAATTTTTGAATAAATCACAAAAGACTTCTTTTAGACCGCGAAGGAATGGAAAGATTCCTAAAACACAGACAGCAACTTCCTTTTGTATGTCTGCACTAAAACGGCTTTTCCAATTTCAATTATCGTATTACGATAATCCAATATCAATTTTCCAATTCCAATTTCAATTATCGTATTACGATAATTGAAATTGGAATTGGAAAATTGATATTGGATTATTGTATTGCGATAATTGAAATTGGAAAAGCCGTTTTAGTGCAGACATGCAGAGGTGAAATGCTGTCTGTGTTTCAGGAACCTTTCCATTCCTTCGCGTTCTAGAAGAAGTCTTTTATATTTGAGATACTCGTAACCTGCAAGTCCAGCTTGTGCTGGGCTTCTTTCTTTTTGTTAACATCGTTTGAGACTTGAAAACGAAAATCAATGAAAGAATACATCTAAAGCCAGCTAACGAATTTGTCTACTCAGTAAAATTATAGAAAAACCAGCTGGATGGTTGAATAGTCAAGAAGATAATCAAAATTGAGCCCAAGTCTAGTAAAACTAGGCGGAAGCTCAAAACCGGGCATGGTGTTGGCCGTTTGACATCAGCGAACGTCCGTAGAACCGTATTTTCCGTACCGACGTACCGCATACTACACGGTCAGTTTGCGGAGCGGACCATGTAAAACGGACTGCAACATTTGACGTGTCATTCCTAGCTCTTGTTAAATTTCAAGAACAGCGATAAAAGGCGGTATCGATGGATCTAAGGTGGTGTTGAACAGTACGTACACGTACGTGACGATGCATCCCCGTAGGGAGTTGCGCAATCCGTACAAGCGGACCGGGGCTGTACTTCACTTGTACGATGACGTGCTGCGCGGACGCAGCGAATATTTACATTAGCTAAATTCCTAAAAAAGGCGGTGTCAGTACACGCGCGAAGGGAAAGTTTGGCGTAGTAAAAAGTTTGGATCAGGCGGAAACGACGGCAATTTTAGATTTTATACGCAGGCAAGAAACAGAAACCTTCATGACGTAACGTAGTAGATTTCAACCGCAGTGGAAACTACCGTAAACATTGGTACAGTGTAGTGTATTAGCTGTTAGTCTTCTGGATGGATCCCGTAAGTTTGTCGTTTGTTTTCCTGTCCAGAAATCAGCCGGTTTTCATGCTTCCATTTTGGAGGTGATTGGAGGTTTCATTTCTGGAGTCGCGTTTATGTATGTGTTTAAGGTGTGCTCGTTCGGACAAAAGAAGCCAGTAAAAGCGTCACGCTTCTAGCCGCGCGTTCCGAAACCCATAACGTACGTACGGCAGGAAGGCCAGTTATGCTGTTTTCTCCATGCAGCAAAAAGCACCTGTCCGTGCCGCCGTAGCGAAACAGCCTAATCCAAACTTTTTACTGCGCCAAACTTTCCCTTCGCGCGTGTAGTGTTTTAGGCGGTTCGAGGCGGTGCCAATAGTCCCATGCTTTTGAAATCGTAATTGGAATTTTTATTCCGAAAGTCATAGTAAACCAACACTGCAGCCTACAATGGGCTTATATACCGGCTTAAAATGCCTTATATCGTATTTTTCATTCCGCGCGCAACACGTTTTCTTCACGACAAAACAGTAATTCACTATGAAAATATAGGCACGGAGATGTTGTGTACAGATCATTTTGGATCATCAAGTCAAAAACAGGCAAGAGTATTACAGATTAGAATTATACATAGGCAGATCCAAAACAAGTTAGACCATAGATCTCGGGGATGAATCGCACGACCACGAAGCCGAATGCTGTCTTCCAGTTGAAACCGAAGCCTGAGTAGAATTGGATTGAACCAAATGATCGGGTCGCCACCTACAACAACAACCTCTTCAATCTAAAGGAGCCATACTGTAATGCTTCATGAACTTGGCGAAGTGGTCCTCCTAGGCGTGAAACATCCCTTAGCGGGTTGTCTGGGTATGGTTCTCGACCGGGGTTCGCCAAGTTCATGAAGCATTACAGTACTATATAGCGATAACCCAAACACGCACAACCACACGGCCATCTGACATTAGTATTTCACTCTTTTCAAAAGCACGAAAGCTGTGTGAGCGGAACTTTATTCAGCAAATCAGGGCCATAACAAGCGTAGCATAACATAGTAGCGTGACATTTTGCTATAGGAAGCTGTACGTTGTTTCCAGGATGCAACATGTACTAAATTTTGATCAACTACAGTAGAAGCAATCACAGCCAATGCACTAAAAACATAGGACAACTTCGAAAGGTGCGATGGAACTGAAACGAGCGCATAAAACCTTCGAGCTTCGCTATCCACTGAGCCAACATTACAGTTTTTTAGAATAACCGTTTTTCATAGGAATGTAGTCCATGGACGCCGCCTTCGTACTGCGCTGCCGGAGACCTTCGTTCGAAGCGTAGAGTGCCCTCTTTGGCAAACTGCTGGAGCTGGACGATGCTGCGTGCTCCAACGTCCTGAAGACCATATTGAATACCGTTGATAAGGTACGGGACAAACTTGTGGATGGAACCTTTGTCCACGACGGAGCCGGACACGCCCTGCGCGACTTTGGTGGCAGCGGCCATCAGGTAGCGCTCAGGTCCGCTACCACTCTTCTGCTCCATGGCGTCCAGCGAACCCATTCCTCGGTATTTCTTCAAACGAAGGCCTTCGTGGAAGAAGTATTCGCCGGGTGTTTCGGTTGTACCAGCCAGAAGCCCACCCATCATCGCTGAAAAAGACCATCGAGCATCTCCGGTCAATTTTCTGTTGAGAAACTGGAGTGTAATTTCAAAACTCCGTGCGTAATTTCGGATTCTAAAAAATATTCAGCGAACTACGTTCAAGTTGTACCGCATGAGGCCCCCAGAGAAAGTGCTTTCATGATGTGTCCGACGGAGCCGACGCCTCCATCAGCAATTATGGGGACGCCGTGGCGCGAGGCGTACTTGGCGACGTTGTAAACAGCAGCACCTTGTGCTCTTCCCACCGCCATTACTACAATGATAGAAATTAATCCACATAATTTTTTGTACGGATATTGAGGAGGAGTGCGGACGGAGGACGAGCTTGTTCATTATAGGCGAACTTAGGAAGCTTCCGTCCTACCTTCTTGAGTGATGCAGATGGAGCCGCTACCCATTCCCACGCGAAGTCCGTCGGCGCCAGCCGCAATCAGGTTGGCAGCTTGGGCTTGTGTCACAACTGGAATGAAGAGAAGCCATATCAGTCGAAAGGTAATCAGCGAACTAATGCAGTTCAGGTAACTTACCGTTTCCACCAATGACGTCCAGGCTGGGATAAGTGGCTTTGATATGCTTGATCATATCAATCTGGAATGTGGAGTTACCCTGGGAAGAGTCGATAATGACTGCATCTAGGCCTGCTTCGACCAGCAGCTTTAGACGCTCCTTATCAACCTCACGTGTACCTAAAGTTCAGAAGGAAAGGTGTAATTTGGGACTATCAGTTTATCAGAATGCCACTTCACACCAGGCCGGGACAACAATTGCGTCAGTCACCACGCTTTCGTCGAGTTACACCACGGCGAAACCCGCACTAACGTGGTGGAAACGTCTAACCAAGCAAAATTTCCAAAGGGGTACCTCACTGTACATGCCTTCGTCACGTTGCTGTAAACTGTTATAACCCGTGTCTTGATGGAATGTTTGCGATTGGGTCTTACCTATAGCAGCAGCCACACGCAGCTGGTTGTCCTTGTCAAGCGTCGCCATCGGGTAATCGCCTCGCTTTTTTAAATCCGTCCTGGCCATAATGGAAATCAGGTTGTTGTTGTCATCGACGATAGGTAGTTTACCGCGTTTGCTGTTGCGCAGGATATCTTGGGCTTCTTTCAAGGAAATGCCGTAGGGAGCCACGATCAGGTCGGCGGTCTTGGTCATCACGTCGCGTAACTTGGTGGCTGCGTGCTTGCCTTCGGGAATGAAGTCGATGTCGCGACTGGTGACGATGCCTAGGAGGGTGCTGTTCAGATGGCCATTCTCGGTGATGGGAATTCCGGAGAAGCCTTTATGCTTTTTGCATTCGATAACAGTTTGGACGGTATCTTCGGGCGACATAACGTGAGGCTTGATGATGAAACCTTGCTGCCATCTCTTTACTTTGTACACTTCATTGGCTTGGTACTCGGCTGTGCAGTTATGGTGCATCACACCTATCCCGCCGTTCAACTGGAAAGAAAAAACAATCCGTGGTAAAACAAACAATTCAGTCAGAAGCGGGTGATGACGTCAGTGGAACGCATCACGAAGCCATTCTAACATAGCGTGACGCACCAATGCGCTGTGATGTCATGCGGTGAATTCAACGTGGGAGTATGATGTAACACACCCCTCTGCAGGCAATTGAGCATTTGTTGATTCGCTCAGTTTGAAATTTATCTCGACTTCGAAATCGATTGAGTTTTTCTTACCGCCATTGCGATGGCCATCTCTGACTCCGTGACAGTGTCCATAGGTGAAGAAACCAGCGGAGCGTTGAGGGTGATGTTCCGAGTGAACTTGGATTTGGTATCGACAATCGAAGCAGCAAAATCGATGAAGCCTGGCAGGAGGATGAAATCGTTGTAGGTAAGGCCTTCTCCGCGTACAAACAACTCCTCGCGACTAAGTCCATCCTGTTCCCCCTCAAGCTGGCGTTTCTCCCGAGAGGCATCGCCTTTAGCTAAAACGGTGGAGCCCATGGCTGCGAATTATCAAGGAAAATTTTGTGGCAGGAATAAAGCGGCTGGCGATTTAGCAAGATGCGATACTGAGTTACTCCACGTCGGAATTTTCCAACCGGCGCACTTGGAGACACCTGTGCCGCACGCTAAAAAGGCTGAATCAGCTGATGCACACGTACTTGAAAGTCAAGTGGGGCCCTGCGCATGCGCAGTGAAAACAGACAATACGATCGTAGACAAACGGCAGAACAGACCAAAGTCGCGCTGACGTCTTTCTCCAAACTTTCAAAAAGAAACTCGAAATACGATCTTGTTCCCGTGCTAAGCTCGAAACCTACACTCAAAGTTTCGCAAAAGATTGTCCTAACTGTCGACAGCTGGTTCAACTGTACGCTCTGGAACATGGGTAAATTTCATCTTCTACCGTAATCTAACCGATAAGGTGCCTCGCTATTCGTACCCGAGACCCATGATGATTCGTAGTAATCGATTGTTCACCAGGTGAAAGCCCTTTTAATTCGATATGCTTGTACCACAGTCACGTCATGGGACAACGCGATCTTGCTCTTTTCAGGTCTCTATCACTTTACTCACCCGGAAGGGAAACCTGGAGCATGCTAGGTTAGCTACAGTATTCCCAGCACCTGCATGGAATCGATGGAACGGCGTACCCCGCAAGCCGCCCGGAGGTTGCGTTATTACGTTCGGCGACGCCATCAGTAGTCATAACCAGACTAATCGATCTATCTTTATAGATTGCCGGTCGTCCCTGATCAGTACCTCAATACAGACGACTGGGCCAGGTGGAATCCCTCGCAGACCGGCGCGGTACCTTAGCCGCAGCCAGTGGACGACTCAAATGGAGAACCCAGGCCGTGTTTTGCATCCCTATTTTCCCTGATACTTCGGTCAGCTGAGACTTTCAAGGCTATGCTGCAGCATGCATCCTTGAACCATGTTTTCCCTTTTCCAGGTTTCGTGTGACGCAACGCTGATTCATCGACAGGTGGTCGCTGAGACCCGTCAAAGACTCAAAGATAGTTAAGATACGACTGTGCCGATACGTACAGCGTACTTTCCAACTTTGAATGTTTAGTCAGCGCTGAATAAGAGTGATACGACCAAGTGAGTCGATCGTTAGGATGGAGATGACAGAGCTCCATTGGCACGTATGAAAATTTACATACGAAACGAACGTGCTGAAACCGCTTCATAACATATCACTGTCAACCAGACTCTCTTTGAGGCTTGAATTTACTCTGTCTCGATCAGACTACAGCGCGTAAACTCCTTACAAAAGATATCTGCGGAATCCGTATTCACAGCGTTTGTTTCTTCATCTCAGCTCATTTCATCATTCAAATGTGGCTATCGACAGTTTCTTTTCAAAAATAATCGTCTTCTGCCGCTGTTCCTTTGTGGAATTTTTTATCGGTTTTGCCGGTTTAGAGATTATCCTCTCCTCCGCGGTTTTCCCCATAACGCTGTTACCGTTTCCCTGATATCGCAAGCCTGAAGCTATGCCCAAAGTTTGACTTTTGGACGGTTATGAACCGGGAAGCTTCATCGACAACCGGTTTTTTGCTTGTACGGAGGTATTGAGTACCATCATAATATAATTTGACACGTCTCACTGTTTGCCAGCCATTGTGTCTTCAACTTGACGTTTCGTACCACGGTACCCGGAAGCTCACCCAAGCAGCGAAGATCAAGGTAAGACGCCCTAAACGCAGGAACCCAAACACGGCTTCATTAACGTTGTAGTTTCGGTATAATCGACATTAGCTTTTACTCATCACAAGCTGCATAATATGCACTGATTGTATATTACTGATTGTGCAGTAGCTCGGGATACTTCAAAGGGTCTTCTGCTGACGTCGACGAAACGCCTTGCTTTGAAGGCCCCCAAAGCTGGGCACCGCGGCTGTCGCGTGCACCATTTTTTTTCCGGCAAACGGGGTATTGTTCGGCAAGTCTTCGGGCGTAGTGTTGTGTTTCAGGCATCAAAGTGCGTAAACTGGTCCGTTCTTGGCATCCTATAATTATAATAACAGGCAGTTCTTAGAGGGTATGCCATTGTGCTGGAGGCGAGTACCATAATAAAAATATCGATCGGGGATGTTCATGACTCTTTGCGTTTACCTGCGTCTCGTTCAGCTGCTTTGAATCTTTTATTCATTTCCGCCCCTGCACACTCAGGAAGTTATGTCAGGTGGCGCATAAAAGGAGCACGCTCCGGGTTCTGACATGCAAAAGTAAACCTTGTGTATCGAACGTTTACCACATGTGTCCACATTGAAATCATATTTACAGACGGGAATTCTGTGTCAAGGAAGCTGTGAAAAGCTCCATGCTACTTCGTGTCTCAGTCGGAGCATTTCTGACAGGAATGATCAATGATCGTCTCCTGCAGAATCCGCAACTCGAGATCTCTTTCCCTCACTTGCCGACAGCGACACATCATTGACTATATGACAGTACTCGCGCAGTGGTCGAGATCAATGATCATTTGTAAATAAAGTCGGGATCATAATAATCTCATCGAGCAACTCCACATATAATCCTGACCTAAAATGCTCTCATCTCATCTGGTTTCATTTGAGTGTCTCCCTCACTGAAATCAGGCTCAGGTTGAAAAGACCAGCAGGAGGTCGCCACATTTCCGCCACGTTTTCCTCCTCATAGAAACGATTTGGCTCTACTGACATATTACTGCGGGCCATCAGTAAACATCGGGGCGAATTATCGGAAAGTAGTTTGATCAACTGACCATCCGAAGTAGTCTCGTTGTCTAATTGAACGTCCGGCCGCCGGCGGGTTGGTGTGTAAACAAGTATGGCCACGTTTGATCGGTCGAGAGGGACCATAAATAATAAGCGAAGCTCGCGAAGATCAAACGAAGGATCCATTTCGCACGCATTTCAAGAGAGACAACGACCATCCAAGTGAGCCATGGCGCGTGTCGGTGCTTTATCACTCGGACTTGATCAGAAGGTACTTCCCATGCATGTTTGTCAGAAACGTAAGGTAAGGAAAGCCTTTTGAAATATTAACGAGCGAGCTAAGGTAAATTATCGGGCTTTTGTGATGCCGCTGTGGCGAAGAGCTCTTTGAATAGGCCAATTATAACCGCAAGGTTTACTTTACGGATCTTTCACAAACAACTCACCTGCGGTCATTTCCTCTCCAAGGCCTAGGGCGTGATGCATGAATTAACGTTAAAGTTTTCTCAGCTCGATCGAAAGCATACGCGGCGAGAAACAACGAGGTTTCTGTAAAGTACCAACGTGAGGGTAACGCTGCGCCACTCGAAGTTTCGCAAGAGGAGTTCCTCGTTACCGATCGATTTATTGAGGTCGATATCACGGGATTCTTCGCTTTTGGGTCTACGCAGCTTTTGAAGAGTTGTTTTAGAGTTATTTCTTGATACTTGAGCAGATCAAGCAAGATAATTATTAAAGATAAGAAACAAATTAGAACAGCCGGAAATTAGTTCAGTTAGGAAAGATACGTGAGAAATGAGGCATGAGCCATGAGGCGGACTCTGCGTGCAGCATGATGCAGTCTTGTGCCGGATGGAACACGGGAAATGTACAAAGCAATCAAGTAGCGGACGGAGAAATGTACATGCAGATTGACTGATTGATTTGTGCTTGTACTCACCCACGTACGCAGACAGTTGCGTGGGTTCACTGGGCTGCCTGCACAGTTGACAGTTGCACTCCTTCCAGCTAGCAGAGATTACTTCATTCCGCTAGACGATTTCTGTAATACCTCACTAGATGGAAGCTGCCATTTTGTGCTATTCAGAGCGGAGGATTAGCGTTATTCTGCACTAACGAAGGTATGGAAACGGCGTGATAACCTCACCAGATAAGGCTGCTGACGGATGCTCGAGTATCATCTTTGGAAACACGTTCGGCTTTCTTGAATGACCAGTTTTACCTCAACTGTTGGTTTGTGTGGTGTATACTCGATTTTATTTGAAACCTAACACCAGGTTTGAATTGTTAAATGAGAGGGATTGTGCTGATTTCGCGTAAATTGTACAAGTAGTACAGTGTGAAGCATGTGCTTTGCCATGCTTCACTGTCACGTTAAAGTGGATGTCTTGAAACTGTTGGCTTGAAGAATGTCAACGTGACTGAGGGAACCATCCAGCTACTTGTTCCTATAACCTTCTTATTTGGAATCTGCGGTTCTTGGACATTCAAGTTGGTTTCTTCTTGTAGAGTTATCGACAAGCTGAGAAGTTGAACGACACAACGCCAAAGAATGGATTCTCCTTCGGGCCCTTCTATTATGGGCTCAGAGAATCCCAAATTTTCAGAACGCCGTCTTGGAAGATCGGACTCTGAAGCCTCGGACGTAGCCAACATGGGAGATGCTTCCTCTCATAACATGCCCAGTCGTAAGTCTAAAGGTACGTTGAGGGATGAATCAGAGTCGATTGCAGTCATAGCGTTTTCCGACTTTTTCCTACGGTTGTTTTACGAAGTATGAGTCTCATTTATGGTTGGGCGTGGAGTATTCGACTAGAGGGCGCCCTGACTATTGTGTGGGTAATGTACCAGACTGCATGGCTCACCATAAAACGCAGAATTTGGCTGCGGATTGATTGGCCCGTAGTTGATTGGTCGGCTCTTCGTGATCGATGTTATTCAACAACTGTAATTTAACACTCATCCGCCCACGATTTTTCATTTCAGTGTTGCCGTAACGGTACAACACTGAGATGTAATTCGATCATGTCGGCCGACCTCTCAAGCATTTCAGCGCATTTTTTCCTGAGAAATATTGTTATGATAATAAGCACAAGAAGTGCTGGGCAGGATATCGCAGCGAGGAGCCATGCAGTGTGGTATTTTTGGCAATTGTCAGGCTCATCAGAGTTTTCATGGTGTAATGAAGCACAGTTTACGTTCCGCTCTAATTTGTTTTTTGCCTGGCGAGTCGTGACTAACTTTCTGTGTTCTCTTCGTCTTTTGTAGACGGTCTCACACGCGACGAGCGAATTAAACTGGTTCGCGAGCGACAGATGTTGGAACACAAACGCCGACTTGACGAACTCAAACAGGCCCAACTGCAAGCTTTCAAAGCTAAACAGCAACAAGCCACACAGAAACGACGCTTCCTTGAAGAACTTCGAAACAGGGATGAACAACGAAGGAACGAAGTACTCGCGAGGAAACGCAAGCTGGAAGAAATTGAAAGGGTAGAGAAACAAAGATATCTGGTCTTTCACAAACCTGCATACTTGTACGCCGTAGCCTACTGTGTTGGATGCGTATGCAGACGCTGCTTTTCCGCTGCTTTATCTTGAAAGAACTCTTTTGAGTTATACAATCATACAGATTGAGTTACTGACGTTTTATTTTCTTCATAGAATCGGAAAGAAGCGATACTGAGGAAGCACCAAGAGATATTCGATCGGATAGATAACAAGAGACGACAGCATGAAAGCCGCAGAATGGCCTATGGATTATCGACGTATCGTCTGTCTGAACAGGATGATACAATGTTCGGCAGTGATATGTCAGCTTCACGACGGGCAGTCTCGGTGGGCGCTCTGGCCTCCAGGAGCCGAGGCAGTATGACACAGAGGAGTCATCATCACAGCGTCGTCCTCTCTCCCAGTAAGACGCTGAAATCACGATCATGACTGTTTTATGGTGTCAAGTGTGGGACACTGGGTCCCAAGGGGGATCTTCAATTAAATGCTGTTCTGATGTGGTAGATTCTAGCCAAACCGCTAGGACACGCGGGTCGCCGGGAACGCCAAGCAGGAATGGAGGACCGCTGGATTTCGTCAGTGGTTCGAAAGCTGGCTCGTCTGAAAATTCACCAGGTAAAAAAATTGTGGAAAAAATGCCTCGTTTCCATCTCAGGAAATATCCAGCATATTAAACAAACTTCTGCTTTGGGCCTGACTCGACTTTCTACCGGAATGCTAAAGACTCGGGAAAACTTTTGCAAAACCTTTCCAAGACTTTGTTCAGCAATCGAATTATGGAAATAGTTTTTGACTTAGTTTTGATAGCAAATCGTCAAATATCTCATCTATTTTTTTCCCAGCACATTCGACGCGTCCTCCACGTTCAGCTCAATCGCATCCGCCACCGACCAACCGTCATCGTCCAGCCGAAACGGCGCGTTCACGTCAAGGCTCGAGGCCTACAACCGCTCAGGCTGAACCGGCGTCAGCGCGTGCCAAGCGTCCAACCAGCCTGATGACCAGGTCGCTCCTCCAGCCAGCCGAGGTATCCAAGACGGCAGCTAGCACACCCGACACTTCCTCCAGCTTCCAGACCCTCTCCAAACGATCCCAAAGCGTTGGTAACGTTTCAGCTCGAAGACAAAAGAAGAATCAAGGAAGCTCGATGATTCTGCAACCCGCCAAGAGCGAAGTGGAAATCGAGTCACCACGAAAAACGGAAGAGGTAAGTCCACCCTTTTTTCGTCGTACTAAGGGAACAATATTCTGCGATTTCTCATTTTATCGAAAGGCGTAACGCTTCACAAAAGTAAAAATAATATTGAGAGCTCGGCAGACAGACTCGACAAGATCGTTTTCCCAAGTGGCGTATTTTTGCACTGGTACTGGCTGAATGAATGCGCCACTGGGAAAAACGATCCTATTGAGTTTGTTCAGCTGGCGCACGTTGTCGGTGTTCTTGACTTACAGCTTGTCTCACTTGGACAACTCATTGTGTCGAGTTTGTTGGCTGAGCACCAAATTTGAAATCGAATTCTAATCGGAAACCTTTCCAGATTGTCCGGTTTGAGAGTTCGCTAAAGCTTCCTTCCACACCCGAGAACCCCGAAGTCTCTCTCAGGACTGGTCGGAAGGTAATATCGGAAGCCGAAGCGAAGGCAGCCCTCGCTGAGAAGCGTCGCCTAGCTCGCTTGAAGCTCGAGGCTGAGAGGAGCGCAGCATCTGGTCACAACCTGAGCGAGTCCATGCTGTTGGACTCCCAACCTTCGTCTTCGGGATTCGAAGAGTCGGAACAGAGTCTGGACGTGACTAACCGACGGGCGTCTGTCGCCGAGTTTGTCGAGCTCGAAAAGTCTTTCACAGAAGAGTCTAATAGTCTTTCACGACACGATTCGGTCTCGGAAGTGAATAATATTCACTCGGACGAGGAAGCCTCAGTCGGTACTGGTGTCTTGGTTAACCGAGTTGACGAAGAGGAAGTTCGGCGTGATGAGATAAATCGAGAAAATGATGAACGGTTAGTGGAAAGCCAGAACTCGGATGTGGAAGAAGCCATCGAAAATGTTCGAGAAGGCATTGAAGAAATTGTTCACTTGCTGGAAGAGATTCCGGAGCATTTTTCACGCCAAGTCGAGTCTCCGGCTACCGAAAACAACCGCGCCGGACCGCGAACTGATGAAAAAACCACCCCAGAGAACTACCAAGAAATCCAACCGGTAAAATGACAATTAGTACTTCGGAATTTAGTTGATAAATTGATTCGTCGATTTATTGCGCGTTTTAGGCACAAGAAGCTTCGTCGGCGGAAGTTCCTTCTTCGCCACCGGTGGAAACCGAAACCTTTATCCGGTCCGAAGTACCTCAACAGCCTTCTGCTCCTCCTGCACCCTCCGTTGATCCAGCCATCGACGAGTTGCGACGAAGGAAGCTTGAAGAAGAACAGCGGGAGGAGGAAGAACGTAACGCCCGACGACAACGACTGGAAGCCATCAAGCGCATGACCAAGTCCGGTAGCGGTCTTTCCACTACACTCAACGGCTCCACAGACCGTCTCTCCACTCTCGCGTCTCCGGTAACAGAAACAGCCAAGCCGATAGACGCACTGGAGAACGCACGGAAGCTGCTGCAACGCCGAGGCATGGGTGGCGGTGGTAGCGTAGACAGTCCATCGGTGGTACCATCACCAAGTAATGAGGTGACAAAGGGCTTCGGTGAAGTGATAGAAGAACCTCGGTCGTTGAGCGGTACTCCGTTGTCTGATGTGTCGAGTACCGATACGGTCAGCTTGAGTGGTTTCGTGAAAGGCCACAATGGCTTTCATGAGGAGACCAATCCTTTCAATGGGTAAGTGATATTTTGAAATGAACTTACCCAGGTTTCGCGGGTGGCGCACACTCTCAGCCAGAAACGATAAAACTTGCGCCACTCCAGAAGACAACGAAAACTCGTAGAGATCGTTTTCTCAAGTGGCGCACGTGACTGGCCAGTAACAACGGGAACGTGCGCCCATTAAGATGACGATCTGACTGAAATCCTTTGCTTATGTCCCGCTTACTGATTGAGTTTGATGAAAGCTATGGCTTATGGGTTTTGGTTGTTACAGGTCGGGTTCGGTGATGTCGAATGGATCAAGTGTGGACTTTGATCCGTTCCGAGCAAATGGAGAATGGAACGGGTTGTCGGAGAACGGCACGGAGGGATCTCATTACTGGAGTGGCAGTACCACCAATGGTACGAGTAGTCACGCAGGAGCCAGTGTGCGGATGAGTAACAGTGATATGTTGCTGAACTTCGATACTAGCTGAGCCGGCTTTTTTACGAGAGGAAGCATATTTGTTCTTGTTAAGCTGCAAACCAATTCTGTTCTGATTTAAAGTTTTATTTTGAAAGAGGACAAGACCTCGACTTTTTTGCGACGCGAACTCGCCGCATAGTTTTTTTATTATACACAAATCTTTCCTTGGGAAGATTAGGTTTGGATTTTCAGGGTCACTTTTACTTCTGTTCGTTATTCACCCTTTGGTTATTTTTCCATTATCTATTCATGTACAGGATATACATGTGGGAGCTTAAGCTGTGATTACAAAGTTGCTATGAAACTTTTCGAGCAGGCAAATGAGGCAACGTTCAAAACGAAACCGGACTTTTGAGCGGCTTTATGGTGCCTCGAGGGGCGGTCTCTGGCGGAGCTACACGTTTCATTCTTCCGACGACCCAAAGATTGTGGCTTGATTCATCTGGAATTTCCTGTAGTTGCTGACGTCTACGAGAACCCCAATCTGCAGAAAGAGACGTGGTCAACTTTGACCCACGGAAAATAAGAAGTGTATACTGACAATGGAGAATCGGTCTTACGTTGACAAAGAAGAGAAGAAAACCCGCCGCACCGGTTGTCAGCATAAGGTGCACTTTGTTACTGGCACCCATTATGTCCGTGAGCTACAAAAAGTACGGCAAATATTCAGGTGTGACGTATTCCATCCAGACATCTGCACTTAGTGTTCATCCGCACGGACCACCTACCACGTGATTCGGGCTTGTCCAGTAATATTGTGCTTTGTTGCTGTCATTTGCCGAAGCGACGACTACATCATACACTGAGCTTGCAACCTGCCATACAGAGAAGGTACCCACGATTGCCAGGTATGCTGTCACGTACGTACGGTTGTTCTGTAATGGAAGAACAAAGCATTGATCCCCCGAAGGGGTGGAATTTGAGAAAGTTGGAAACTGTCCAGTTCGAGAAATATCTGTTTAGTAAACTTAAATCATACCCGTTCTATTGCAATGATAAGCAATGGTCCGGCTACGAACATAGGAATGTAGAACAGGATGCCCGCTATACCCAACACCATGTCATTGGTTCCGTCAATCCAGGACCCTTTGTCGGCGAAAACTCCTGGCGTACTGCCGTCAGACCTTCTTATGCGAAGTTTCTGTGATATGTCTGAAAATTCTACTCCGGCCCAAGTAGCGAATATGAGACGATGTGCGCTTCTCAGCAAGTCAAGGTACGCCAGTAGCTAAATAAGCGTCGTGGATTATCAGTCTCTAAACCTGTCGTTTGCACATGACGAACTACGCGCTGTCGAACTATAGAACATCTTGATGACACACAAGGAAAAAGGGTCTTCCTACCGGTGATTACCTGACCCTTGTATCTTAGTTAATCGTAAGCGCTATTCCGTGTTCACCGGCAGGAAAACACACTCGTCGTTAACTTGTGCGGATATTTGAATATCCTTCTTACAATCGTGTAGAGAGCAGCTATGATGCAACATCTCCGACTGGCAGAACACATAGTAAGACTGTGGTCGAATTAATCAGATGAGATATTTTCAAAGACTGAATCTCGCTTAGTATAATGGAAGGTGAGGTACTACATCCCGAAGCTCAGTTCGTTCGTGAAAGTGGCATCAAGTAAGAGACGATCTAGTGAAGTTTGCTGCACCCAGAAATCTGCGCGCTCGTAAAGCATCTGTTGCCAAGTCGGATACCCTGAACTTAAAAATGAGCATTTCAGAGAAGTGAACCAAAAACAAGAATCTCTGACCCTGGAGTATCTCGAACTGAATACTATGAGGTTAATCGTTCTTCAACGTCCGTTGTACCTGTTGTAGATGAAGACCAAAACGACCACCGCGATCTGCAATATAGTTATCGGCAGAAATTTCAAAAAGTCCGCTCATCATATCATTCGGTTGTTCCAGAGAGCCCACACCAAGAGCCATGTAGACTATTCAGAAAAGCCTACAGCACAGTGAAGTACTCACATTTACGGGAAGAGCGACAAGGCCGATAGTTCCTGCACCTATCTCAATTTGGTTTCGGAACATTCCAGGGTTGCTTAGGACAAGATAGTTCTGCAACGTTGTAAAACCAGAGTGCGAATTACAGGGTAACGGCAGAAGTCATTCTGAAGACAACAGTCATTGCACTTACTGGAGCGTCAGCATAGTCGTTGGTTGACCGGGACAAGTCGATCACTGATGTAACAAACTGCCAAAATGCAAATACGGCTCCCACGATAACGTAGAAGGTCATGTCGCTTTTGGAAAACTGCAAAAACATCACCGACCTTCATCAAAACAACAGACATCAGAGCCAAAAGACACAAGTGTGTCCCATACCTGTTCTAGTCCGATCAACAGCCGAACAATGGCGACAATAAATAAAACTGTAAGAATGATTCCCAGTGTACCGAGTATGATTTCGCCAGTCGCACCTTCAGCCACAACAGAACTCTGAAAACTTGACAAACTGTTACGCTCGCCCATTGCCGACAGCCATCGTCCAAAGTATATCCGGTGAGTGGCTCGTAACAGATGAAGATGGGATATGAACTGCAACCAACTTGTTGCGTGAAGTCAAATGACAACCGGATGCCTCACTGATTACATACTCCGATTCACATGCATTTTCCTCAAGGCAACCTGGTAAATTTACGGGTTCTTGTAGGACTCAAAGTGCTACGACATACCAGTGAGTAGAACGCCCCTAAGAGGCAAAATGTTACGCTGATCAGCCCCATGTCGACTCCACCGCGCGGAAGTTCGGGATACGATATAAACTCGACGTAGCGTTTATCTACGACGGGAATACGCGCAACAAACAGACAATGTGATTTTTATCATCAGCTAGTTACTACTACAAGAAACGTGGACCGACAGCTCCTTGCTTCGCTCAGCAGTTCAGCATTATACCTTTCTTGAGATTTTTAGATACATCTGCAATGTAGATTGCTTGGCTACAGCTTAGGGTGACAGACGGCGAGGGTTTCCATCTCGTGTTATAACCCACAAGAAAGGGCTGGAGGGAACAATCTTCCGGTTGCTGCTCTGAGATGCAGCGGTCCCGGTAGCGAACTGAGACTTCCAATTCTTGCAGGGATTCAGAATAGTAGATTGAACAGGATGGGATGTCGACTGTGTAAAACTTTGAGGCCACACGCATCATTTGCGTAAATGCTTCTGTGATGATTAGGTGGAGGTAACCGACGTATTTTCGAGACTTCCAATCCAGCTGAGCGGCATTTTCATACATAAATATTAATACACCACATAACGAGTTTCCAGGTTATACCGAAGCCGTTTCCAGCTGGTTGAGGAGAAAGAATGTCTGCATACGGTGGATAACGAAGCTGGTTCGGAAGGCAAGTACCGCCGGGCCTCTGTACCGGAGCCACTTCTTCGCTCAATGGAATTCTGCCGTGTAATCCTCCGTGCTACCTTTCGGGTGCCGTCGGTAGTAGATGCGGATTCCCGCCGGCGCAAACGTAACGTGTGATGCTCCAAGTAAGCAGGCACACTCCACTGACGGACTTGCGCTCGCGCTGTGTGCGGCTACGAAAGGAAGAACGGGGTGGAGTCTTTACGGTCCATGTTAATTTGTCCATTGAGCGCACTGATGAGCTGCTGTACTTGGCGTTGCCGGAGAGTGGGACACATGTTCAAGCGGTTGATTGGTTGTACTATGCGAATAACGAGGCGGAGCAAGTATTCGTTACGTCATGTGCAACACACCCAAGGAAGGAAGGAAATTTACTAGCCTCGACAATTCAGTCGACGACCTCCCCGATGTTAAGAGAATCAAAGTTTACTCAGCACGATGATAGAAAAATTTACAGTAACCAAAACAGAGTCACCGGTTGATCAGGAACGAGTATCGTTATAAGGATCAATCCTTCAGGTTCAAGACAACAACTAGATTTATTTAGCGTGCCAGCTAGAGAGACTAAAGGAGAATTTATTACAGACAGCGAGAAAATTTGTTTAGCCGTTCGGTTCACTGTTATAGACCGAACTTCCAAGGAGTGATGCTGATGTTGGACGACCAGTTCTGGGCTTTCAGAACAAGGTTCACATCGTTAGCGAAGACTCCAATGCGACTAACCGTGGAAGACTTAGTGTCGTCAGGGCCAACAGGAACTATCCGGACGAAGCGAGGCTTCACTCCGATGCCTTGCAGGTGATCTTTCAGTTGTTCAGCGGTTACGTGTCTTGGGAAACCCCGAATGGCGAACTCACGACCCGGCGGCCCCTTGGCTCGCAGCGGATTGGCTGTTATACTTTCTTCATCACCCTTCTTTGTACCTCTTATAAAAACGGGTTGCCTTTTGCGGGACAGCAGGGTTCTCGGATGGTTGGGATTTCTGCGCAGCAACGGCGGCAAAGGTTGGAGTGGTGATAGCCTTGACTGGGGAAACTACGGGCGTTGCGGCAGCAGTAGCCTGGGTCCTACTGGGGACACTAGCTCTGGTGGCAGGAGGCTCATTCGACGGGACAGGCAGCCCTTGGGGGATATTTTCCAGCAAGGACAATCTTCCCAAGATGGATTCCCGGCTTACATGCAGAGCTTTGACGATCCTTTGAAGCTCCAGCTTGTCTTCCTGTGGGAACTCCACGAGGCTCTCCAGGCGGCTAATCTGCTCAGCTTGGTATCGAAGGTGCTCCATGGGCTGGTACATTTAGATCGGCCATATCCGCTTGAATTCCTCTCGACAATGTTGCCTCAGTACTTCAGCCATCCCTTCCATAGCCGTGTTGTATCTTTTCAGAGCTCATCCTCGGTCCCGACGCAAGACAGCTCCATAAATTTCAGACTTGCTACCAGCTGCTCTTTCAAAGGAGCAGATAGATAACGGTTGATTGTTAATTGATCAGAAAAGCACGAAGTTAAATAAATGTTACAATTCGTTAAATGAGATCGAAACAGCTGCGAAAAACAGCAAAAAACCGTAGCGCCGATAGGATTAGAGTAGTTGTACATTTGATGATTCGTAAAAAGGCTGATCATGATTTGATTCCCTTCTCTTTGACGTATCTGTTGATGGGTGTTCTTCACTAGCCTACGGTGGGTGCCGAGTCAAGCCGCATTTCGGCGCGCCGTTGTTTCCAGCACGCAAAGTACTGCAGCTCTACAGTGATTGATTTGAGCGAAGAAGTTTGCTGGAGCCTTGCCGTAGGTACAGACCGAAGAAATGTTCAAGTTACAGATCAAGCTACGGAAACATATGTAAAGTGGCGACCCGGTTCGGTGTCGGCTATAAGAGTTCAATCAAGTGAAGGCTTTGATGGTCCCTTTCTCAGCCGATTACAGCAGTCAGCGTGGCATATGCCATTCGACTTTATGTGTTGACTGTTGACTGTTTGAAGTGATTCATAATGTTTTCCTCCGATAGCTGCATCGCTGTATGAATAATTCTCGCGTTTTATCTTCCGTTCTCTACTGCATATCTATTTTTGGCGAACCTCCGTATAAGAGAAGCACACTCTTGCCATCCCACCGCAGTCGAAGCATCCTGCAGGAAAAATCCTACGATAGCTGTTATCCCATCTATAATTCGGCCGGACTGCACCTTCCTAGCATTCAGTCCTGACATCCACTATGTCCTGCACCAAACGTAAGTTGGAAAAGCTCGTTTTTACATCTTGATTGTGTATTGTGTTCTGAGAGATCAAGCGGAACTGTTGGTAGGTAGCATTTACGCCGCCACGCCAAGGACAGAGCGTGGTCGGCCTGTTGTGCTGGGAGGCGATCCCAAAGGCAAGAATTTCCTCTACACGAACGGCAACAGCGTCATCATCCGTGATATTACGGTAAGTTATCCTGATCTGATCGAACACGAGAATCGTGGACGCTTTGCCTCTCCAGAAAACAGCGAGCAAGATGGATCATGAAAGAAATAGATGGATCAAATGGAAGATTCCATCTGTTGCATCGCCAATCAATAATCAGTGAATCTCATTCAAACCTGGCATGGCGGGCTGAGCTGTTCAACCCGCTCGCTCTACTAGTGGCTGATGTCGGTGTGACAGTTCACCGTATAGCCCACCACTTGAGTCGGATGAGCAAATAAGTTGAACCTGATCGTTTTCGAAGCGGCGCACTCTGTCTACCAACAACAGTTGAAACGTGCGCCACTTGAAATAACAATCTGGCTTAGTTCATCTTTCGCTTTGCAATCCAACGCGAATCTGTCTTTTCTTGCAGAATCCAGCCATCTGCGACGTTTACACCGAGCATGCCACCACAGTAAACGTAGCGAAATATGCTCCGAGTGGATTCTATATTGCGTCTGCCGGTTAGTGATTTTCGGGCATAACTTCGATTTTGAGGTGATTTTCGGATCATATTGTTCTCACAGATGCGGCAGGGAAAGTTCGCATCTGGGACACTACACAAAAGGAGCACCTTCTGAAGAATGAGTTTCAACCTCTGGGAGGTTCGATCAAAGATCTCGCATGGTCGGGTGACAGTCAAAGGATGGCGGTGTGTGGGGATGGCCGAGAGCGCTTCGCGCACGTCTTCATGGCTGACACTGGCACCTCCGTGGGAGAAATTGCGGGCCAGAGTAAATCCATTAACTCTATCGACTTCCGCCCTTCACGACCGTTTCGTATCGTCACGGCGTCCGAAGACTATTCTGTCGGGTTGTACCAAGGACCACCTTTCAAATTCGACAAAACTTTGACCGTAAGATCAAGATTGAAAGTTCTCACAACTTCCCATCGAATGTCTTTTTTAGTGGCTCTACCCTTATGTCGTCTTCTTTTGTTTCAGGAGCACAGTAATTTCGTAAACTGTGTGAGATATTCACCCAACGGGGAAAGGTTTGCCAGTGGAGGTGCTGATGGAAAGGTAGCTAAATTATTCGATTGATATTCGCATTGCACGTTATACAATGATGGGGAATAATGGGTACGAGGAAAGTGTTTCGTTTCAGATTTTTATTTATGAAGGAAAAGATGGAGCGAAACAGATAGAGCTCGGTGCCGAACTGAAAGCGCACAGCGGAGGTGTTTATGCCGTAAGGTTAACAAGCAGTAGGGAAAACTCGTACGGCACATTTTCTGTAATGGATGTTGTTCGCAGGTCTGTTTTAGTCCAGACAACACGCAGCTGATTTCGGCTTCCGGTGACAAAACCTGCAAGCTGTGGGATGTATCGACCGGTCAAGTTGTCCAGGAGTTCCAGTTCGGAGAAGACCTGGAGAGCATGCAGCTGGGATGTCTCTGGCAAGGCCAGCATATTCTTTCCGTTTCGCTTGGTGGTTTCATTTACTACCTTGACAAGAACGACGCGAACAAGCCCATCCGAATCATCAAGGTAAGTCATCCTCCTCCATCCAGTCGTGCATTTCGAACTTCGATACATTTTACAGCGTCCACCGTACAAACTTTTCCATCGGATGAGTTTCGATTTTACTCTGTAGGGACACAACAAATCCGTCACCGCATTGGCTGTCGACAAGCAGAAGAAGCCGGCTGAAATTTATACTGGAAGTCACGATGGATCCATCAGTAAGTTCGCCCCTAGAAAAAATTTACCCGTGGCCGTGTCGTGATTCTGAATACTAACTTACAGTGGGTTATGGTGTCATGTCAACTGCACGTACGCCTTCTTCATTGCCTTGAGCGGGCAAGAATTCGTTCGTGTGATCTGAACGGAGGTATTTTTGCTTTAGCTTTTTGGAATGCCGATACCGGCGACAACGATCGCATCGCTTTTGGAGAGACTAAGCCCCACCTTAGCCAAGTTCAAAGTCTCGGACTAATCGGGTCCGAAGGATCGATGCGGTTGGTCAGCTGCGGCATGGATGACTTGCTGAAACAGTCCACCATCGAAAACCACACTTTCACGTAAGAAATAAAGAAACAATAGATTGCTGAAGACTGGAAAACTAATGGTTGCTTTCACAGTGGCGGAGACCTGAAGCTTCCGTCGATGCCAAAGTCCATTGCCACAGCGAAAGATGGCTCGATATTCCTCGCCTGCAATAACGACGTTGTGATTGTCAAAGACAACAGGATAGCATCGGCACTGCATGTAAACTACCAGCCGTCCAGTGTCAGCATAAGTCCCGATGGGGCGGAAGTTGCGGTTGGAGGAAGCGGGGTAAGTCGGTCACTCTCGAGTGCTTCCGTTTCTGGGTTTCTGTGCTGGTTGATGAAGTGATGACAGTTGATGTTGTGTGTTGCAGGATAACAAGACGCACATATGCACGTTGGAAGGCGGGAAGACCTTGACGGAGAAGCAAGAGCTGAGCCATGGCGGGAGCGTCCAAGCTGTAGCGTATTCACCTGATGGAAAGTTCTTGGTCGCCGCCGATACGTATAGAAAAGTGACAGTGTACAGTCTACCAAAATACGAGGTGAGAATTTCATCTGGATCCTTTATCCAAAATGAAAAAGAATAATCTGAAAATTGATAACAAAATCAGAGGCAGAAACTTGACGCACAGGGTTGGTCACCTCAACTGACGCACGCTTCCTGCAAACAACAATGAAAAAGCGCGCCACTTGAAATAACGATCGTGTACATTTCGGTTGCCGGCCTCTCTAACAATTAAAAGAAATATTCAGCACAAACTAAAAAGAATGCTGAAAAATCATAAAGTACTTACGGGTATAATTTTGCTTCGGCATTATCGTTTGAAGTTGCTTCACCATGTTTTTTTTCGTTTCAGAAAGCACACAAGAATGAATGGGGATTTCATACAGCACGCGTCGACTGCGTAGCCTGGTCGCCCAATGGAAAATACGTTGTCAGTGGGAGCCTGGATACAAATATCATCGTCTGGTACATGGACGATCCTCAAAAGCATGTCATCGTTAAAGGTAACAGTTGGGAATTTTACATTGTTCTCATGGAATGGTGAATGAAACTGTTCAATGGAGTGTCAATATTTTTATGCATTGCTCTTGACGTTGAATGTTATCTTGTTACAGGTGCCCATCCAATGAGCCAAGTCAACAAGGTGGAGTGGCTGGACGACAAGACCATCGTCTCGGCGGGACATGACGGCCATGTCAAGATCTGGACCTTCACTCCTTGACCTTCTTCACACCAAATCTCCCATGAGTACATCAGTACTTTCATCCGGTAACCTGAAAGCTTCGTTGGCTTGAAATGGGAAAGTGTAAACCATTATGGAATTTTTTGGAACTGTGTTTCAGCTGTCATGCAATTCAACAAGCAATCGCATTTCAAATGTTAAAAATAGAGACTTTTGTATTTTATCGACTAACGTTCATTGTGATGATTTCTCAGCAGACTGCAGCTGTTCACTAATGCCACTAATACCTTCTGACTTCGGCGTGCCTTTTTTATTGCTTTGATTTTTTACACACATGTTCTGTTGCGTCTTGAAAAACGAGAATTGGTTCCAGTAGTCTTGTTCTTCCTTCTGTTGTCGGCAGGCTCTGTTTATAAACAGGCAGGCATAAGCGGGAACCTCACACCTCGAACGGGACTTGTGTGTCCAGTGTCGTATTCAGTTTCAGTCCCGCATTTAGTCCCAAGTCTCGTCGGACTGCTGAAGATTAACCCCCGAAATACCTCAGTTTAGTCCGACTGGACTGAATTGAGCGCCGGGCATCTTTCTACAGTAAACGAGTCCAAGTTAGACTGATAAAGTTGAATCTTCCAGAAATATCACTCTTGGTCCAAAGACTAGACTGATTCGCAAAGTGTATCGGTCTCAGTCTGGCGGACTGAACTGTAATGTAGGGGATATCAGTGAAGTGCGGGAGGGCCCTCCTCGAATCATCTGCCTTTCGTTGCCCCAAAATAGAGGATGCATATATATCCAAGTACCACCATGAAGCCTCGTTGTCGGCGGAGTAACATTTTTCAACTCGAAAGAATTTTGAAACGCCTTCGCCACACATTCCAAAAATTTCCCACCTTACGAAGTGGTGTTTCGCCGATCGTGACGCCTCCTAAAGGTGCCCGGGATTCCTCCTCTATCTCTGGGAAAACGGAAACTCCATGCAAGGATTCGGCAAGAGTGTTCCCGCATTTCTCCTGTTAACAGGGGAAATGCGGAGACGGGGAGACTAACGTTAGTCTTAGAGACTGAAACTTGTATCTCATGTCTTTCAGTTTCAGTCCCTAGACTGAGACTGCATGATATCCAGTGCAAATCGGTTTCAGTCCTCCACATAGGAGTTTCAGTCCCTTCTCGCTGTATCAGTAGTTTAGTCGCTGCCTGGGCGAATCAGTCTCTGTGTTTTCAGTATCAGTCCGATCGAGGGACTAGACTGTTGATCCGGTCTGTTGTCCCGGAACTGGAACTGAAAATGGTTTGAGAATTGATATTTTATCGGTCGCCGACTAAAACTAAATACAACACTGTTGTATTCTCCTCCCTGGTTCAGTCCGTAGAATCGAACACCTCTTTTGTGAAATACTACTAAAGACTCAAAATCGTGTTCTCAACATCGGGTCTCTTTATTTCAACATATTAAACACTTGTCTGTTCTTTTCTTGTCCGAACTTGAACTACGATAGATCAAGTTGGCAAATGCCCGATTTTGTTCAGTCTGAGCAAACCATGCCCCACATTACTTGTAAACTTCCTGGTGTAGGTGAACTGATGGGAACCATGGAGTACCGTCCAGTTACAACCTGACCAGTTACGGGATTAGCTTATGTGGCCCATTGATTACTGGTTTCATGGTTGGATAATGTTTGCCAAAAGACCCGAACAACGCGAATGGTTCGCTAATGTAGTTTAGACAAGAACGTACTGATGGAGCGACCATCGCCGTGGCCGAAGACCGATAGCGGGTGGACGACAGTACTAATAAACAAAGCCGCTATACGTCTAGAACTCGATGACCTTCTTGGAAAGAGACCAGTTGATTCCGTGAAAAATCCTCAGTTCCGCATTGAATCGGGGTGTGAATAGCTGTTTGTCGGACTAGGGTTTCCTAAGTGTTGAATTAATAAACAGGGTTGCCTATAGCCAAAGGGGGTTTTTAGGCGTGCCCGTAGTGTTTTACAATTAGATAAATAGGTTAACTTCGATCGTTTCTTTCTGCTGAGAGCTGACTTCCTTGGCCGCATATTGTTTGCTTCTTGCAGTTGTCGAATAGACACAGCACAGCGCACGGCAGCTCACAGAGCCTTGAAACGGTAAGACAGCAAAAAATGCAGACTTGGATAAAATGCAAACTTGCACAAAATGCAGTAATAAAATGATTTGAAAAGATGCAAAAGAATTTTTGTAAATTAAATTTCATAAAATAAGGACGGGCATCAGTGATCACGTGCATTCTTATAACGATTTTTCCGTACCGGTGAAAAATATATTATAACAATATTTCCAGCAGTATCTCAGTCCACACTTTGTACGTTGGGATGGTTCACCGATTTCAACTTGTTGTTGTGCGGCAGGCATGGTGGTGCGTGTCATCCTTCACCTGGCTACAGACCGCGATCCCGAAGGTCCCCCTTGGTTCGGGCCAGGGCCATGGGCCGAGGAGCCTTTGGGCTGCTTCATGTGGACCTTGGTATGTCGCTTCTTTTCATCTGAACGGGCGAAGCGTCGTCCGCAAATGTCACAGCTGAAGGGTTTCTCACCGGTATGCGTCCGTACATGCGTTGTCAAGTGGTCACTTCTCGAGAAGGCTCGATGACAGATGCGACACTGCAATGGACACGAATTTCTAACGTTGCTCGGTGTCGAAAACCAGTTTGGGCCATATCTTAGGCTTGCGTGGTCAATGGGCAGGGTATTTTTCTCGTTCATTCATACGTGTGCTATCGTCTTCATTACAACGTAGGCGGATGAGCACTCTGTGACCGATGGAATACTGATTCGGGCGTTTCTCATATTTTACAGCCGTTACGAAAAATACGATAGAGGATACAACAACTGGCCTGTTTTTCTCTAGTGAATTGTCTAAAGTAATAGCTCGTCCGAATAATTATTCGATCGTTGTCTTGATATTCATGTAATATTATGATTTTCGTGTTTGGGAGCGGGGCAAACAGATCGTATAATGTCGTAATCTCAAGTGGCGCGCGCTTTCGTTGTACGTGGCTGGATGGGTGCGGCACTTGAGACAATGACCGTATACGTTCAGGGGAGATTAACTGGAACAAGCCAAAGTTTTTGGTTACGATTGCGCGGCTTACCTGAAAAGGTTTTTGACCGGTATGAATTCTCAAATGGCGTGTTAGTTCGTCACTTCGTGAAAAGCGGCGATCGCAGCCTTCGATAGGGCAGCCATAAGGTCGGTCTTGGGCAGTCGTTTTGGTCTGTCGTGGCGTGGTCGTTGCCTTTCTTGAGCTCATCATGGTGCTCTGCTGCATCCCCGCAGGCAGAATGGTCATGGATGACGGCAGAGGTGGGATGGCGGGAAAGGTCATTGGAGCCGCCATCATGCCTGCCGGCGCTCCTCCGCGTGACGAGCTGGTTGCGTACATGGCATGTTCCTGCGTCGTGTATCCACCGAAGTGGCTCAGTTGTTGATCGTATTGTGCGTTGCCCAAAGGGTCCACCATCCCATCAAGAAGATGTGGTGTCGAAGAGTATCCAGGCATTTCAAAAGTGCTAAAATTTCCATAGGTCGAGGGCGTGGTTTGAGCATGTTGACCGGTCATGTGGTAGTTGGGCAAACCCAAATCCAAACTTGAGTGGTATCGTTGAAGTTGATTGCTGTATTCGGTCTCTGTCGGACTTGTCCGCGGTTCCATCTTGACGGGAGATACAGTCCCGCTGTTCGAGCTGGTCACACTCAGTCGACGTTCAGGGTCGTTATTGCCAGGGTTATACTGAAGGCTAGCACGTTCGTCCCCGAACATGTGGGAGCCAGTAGACGCGGCACTACTCGGGTCGTGAGCAACGCGCCGGTATTGCGCAACGGAGATCATGGTGGCTTGTTCCAGGATAACAGCGTGAGCATGGTCGTGCGTCTCGGCGCCCCATGGTGGCTTGTGATGGACAGTCTCGCGGACACGGGGTCGTTCGACGGACGGGTTGAGGCTGCGGGAAGGTGCTGGATACAGTGCGCGAGATGGATCGCTATAAAAGGTAGGGGATGTTTGACCGCGCGTGTCGCTTTCGTAGGGGATGTGTTGACGCATGGTGGTGGTGCTTGAAGGATACGGATATGGAGCGAGGAGGGAGGAGAAGGTTTCGGGCTGGTAGGTAGGACGGGGACGGGTATCGGCTAGTGAAGTCTGGACTTGGTCATCCGAGTATTGGTATCCTGCCGAGGATTTGGCAGGGCTGAACATTACCCCACCATTGGGAGAGGCTTTGTAGCAGTTGATAAATGTACGGTTCTCAACCGGAGAAATGCCTCCAGACTGAACACCTTTGTAGCGACCTGCAAATATAGTGCTTTGAACGGGATAAAACAAGTGGGGGAACTGGGACTGTCACTGATTACGTCACACTGTGGCAGTAATGTGCACGGCGCGGTTCTCATATCGACGTTGTGACTTCCCAACGTCTGGCTTTATTAGATACGAACAGTTGCCTTCAGGGTTATCTGCTCGTCGGATTTAGACGAATTTAGCCTTGTTGAAATTGGTATCCCCCTTTTCAAGATTGCACGTGCCTACACGCAAAGGCGTGGAGGGTCAGGTTCTTGGCCCGGTTCACGTGTACTGGGATGTCGGCACAAACGTTCTCCAAGAATCCTCAAGGTTTCTAGTTTTCCCGGTTAATCTCGCTAATTTTTGTTCGGTACCTGCTGATCTGATGGTCTGACATCAGCAAGTGTTTTCAGGATTCCCCTCGGCGCAAAAGGTACTGAGGGGCTTACCAGTAGTCAAGCTGGAATCAGTGAAACATGGCCAAAAACAGCTCTTCGCAAGTGTGAAGGAACGCGGAATATATGCACATAATTCTGCCTTTACATGTAGATCTATTGGTAAAAAATTCCGATCGGGGATAGGTCATACGGCAGACTCTGCGTTTCAAGACTTGACAGGTCATCCGGTATCCACCTTTGATAATTTAGAATATCTTCAACAGACAAAAAAGAAAAAAGGCAACTCAAGATATGTATTCGTTTGTCAGCACCTATTAGTCACGCTGCGCGGCATTAGGGAATGCTAAACTAGGTTGCTGGATCGCGGTAGACTGTTTGTAGGAATAAGAGCGGCCCACGAAGTAGCCGTGGCGTTGGCGTGACAGACGTTGTTCTGTAAGCTATGGCTACAGTGCACGGAGGTTGTCACAGATGCTCTGCATGCATGTCAGCAAGTTATTTACAGGAGCTCATCATCCACCGCATTCCCAAGTTCAAGCTAATTATGGAAGTTTACATCACTGTAATTAGACAGCCTATGATAAATATACTTGTGCCGATACCGCCAAGAACTCGTGAGCGCCTTTACTGGCTCTAGCCAAGAACCCGCAGTAATATCTGAGTCAGCCGAGCGCCGCTACTCTTCTGTCAAAAGAGCAATACTGAATAAGTGACAGCTGATCATCGGAGGAATATTTTCGGCCATGGCCAACTTTTTAATTTCCAACTCGCGCACTTCAGTCATAATGATCACGAGTTCTGGCAGACTGTTCTTTGGTAACTTCACGAAAATTTTACGAAAGAAATTAATGAGGGTGTCAAAAGGACCTGTTATAAAACCAGACCAGAAAACTGAAAACTTTTGATCTCCGGTTCAAATGTATTTTTCTATTGTTAGAACAGATTGTTTTAACTTAACCAAGCAAACGCACCCAAATCTGTGGGCACTGTTAGTCACATTCCCGTTTTAAGTGCGGTTTTCGAGTTTCTCGGTGTATTTGGTCGCTTAACGAAATCTCGATATCTGTTTCCGGGCTCTATCAATTCTGGACATATTTTTGCTACGATTAAAAAGTTTCCTCGTCTAACAGTCCTGCTGTAATGACGCCAATCGCAATTGTTTCCGAGATTTCAAAATTTTTCCAACAGACCCGGAAAAATGGTTTCAAGCAGGCATAATCGGATACTCCCCCGAGTTCGAAAAATTTCAACTGTTTTCGAACATCACTTGGGACGAAATTTCTCCCGAACATCCAAAAGCTTTGTCGTATCTTATAGATTTTAAGCATATATATTGGATTTTAAGCAGGATTGGTTCATGGTGACTATCGAAACACCGATCAAACGTTGTTTTCAAGACCGTCCGCATGACATCGAATCAGACGGTCGTCGTCATATAACAACGGTACGAAAGCTATTTAGGGAGGCAGAATCAAAACAGCATTCATTGAGTCCATTTTGATACCATGTTGTCCGAGAAACTGTTCTGGAAAGCAAGTTATGAGTATTTTCTGAAGATTGGGTTAGCGCGCAACGGGATGGCATCTCGATCACCATCGACCTCGGTCCTTTTCAGTTTTCACTCTTGAGTCAAGACTCGCGGTTCTTTCCCGGAATCCCAGCTTGTCTCATTCAGAAATCAGTGGGAAACCGAGCGACATCAGGTTGGAAGAGTTTCTTGCTCTTTTATGGGTGCATGGGTCTCTTGAAAATGAGAGATTAACTTGGCTGGAACGAACTATAAGCCGAGACGTGTAGGACATAACGATCTGATTCAAGTTAAGGGCGAAGGCCACTAACGTCAACCAGATTGTTATGTCAAGTGGCGCACGTTCTCATTATAATCGGCTGAAAGCATGCGCCACTCCTGGGAAAACGAATTTGTCGAGCTTGATATTTTTCCCAAGTGGCGCACGTTTTCCTTGTTGTTGGCTCGAATAGTGCGCCACTTTTGAAAGACGATCCGGTTTAGGTCATTAAGTTATAATTAAATTTCATATTTTCACCAAGAGTCAGCAAAGGGATGTGTAGAAAGGATAAACGTTTGTTCTGAAATGTCAGGTCCATTTTTGGCCTGAAAGGGTCACTCGGAAAGGCCCGTCACTTTCGGCGGAAGAAGCAGGTTAATGACGATAATCATGTCAAAGTGGCCATTGCAGGCGTTACAATGAGCAACGCACTCGACACATTCAGTCTCATTGTTGAAACGCTAATGTAATATGCGCAATCACAGATGAACATAAGTGTCACCTCTCATCTTTCGCCCCCACACCATATCAACCACCTATCTGAATCCGGTCTCCATTTCCACACTGAACAAAAAAGTTAGCGAAGGAAGCCCCGATCACATGCACTCGACATACGACTCGGTATGAACAACCTGGTAGGGCTTCTTTCATTCAACTGCCACCGTGTAATATTCGCCATTACAGTATCTCCAGAGTGCAACCATTGACTTCAGCTCAATCAGAGATTCTTTCCTATGGACCCCGTAAAATCACACAGTCCAATCTGACGTAATTGCGAGCTAAATGCGCTTCTGTATCGATAACACCGCGTCATCCGAAAAATTAGTCGGTCACTTCCCCGAGAGTGACGCAAGGCATTACTGCAACACAGATGGGACGTCAGCAAGGAAACTGAACCGGATCGTTAAAATTTAGGTGGCGCATTCAGTCATTGCTACTAGCTGAGTTTGTGCGCCACTCGGAAAAACGCTCTGTTTCACATCGGTGGCCTAGATGTGGGTAACTGAATGGCCATGAGTCCAAGAAGCAGCTAACTGGCCTGGTCAGAAATTCCGAAACAGAAATACGGACTGTATTGCTTCGTGCTTACCGTCAAAGGAATCCGGGAAACTTCCAGCGTAGTCGAAAGGCTCGTGATCACCACCGGCAGGACACGTAAGAGTACTAAGTGCTGTCCTGCAGCGGAATGGTAGCGGTTTGCTGAAGGTATTGGCTGTCGCTGAGTAGGGTTCGTCGAACGCTGCGGCGCTTTTCTGCACTTCGGCTAACGAAGTCACATTCAGAGGATGTCGAGATAGGGAGTTCAAAATGGCCGTCATTCCATCAGCTGCGGTTGTCCACTACAGTAAAGTGAACTAACTCAGTGAAAACTATTTCAAACTTCTGACATCGATGACCTTTCAGCCAAAGCAGGATATCGAAAACTTTAAACCGAGAACAGTCGTAGAAAGTCAGAGCGGAGTTGTGATGAAGAGCCACGATTGAAACGAGAAGTTGGTCTGGCTGTATGAGTGATATGTGAGAAGCATGCGATATGCGTATGATAGAGAAGCCGTATACAAAAGTTGTTACATGAAGTTGCGCAAAAGCGACGACAATATTTTGCGGTGATTTGCCGACGTGTAATGTAAGTCGAGAAGGTGTGCGGCAATGATGACCAACTGTAATTGGTTCTCATAGCCGTGCTCAGCCAGCGAGACCGTTTCACGTGTAGTTGTCCTACAAGCTTCACCGGTACGCGGATGAAGCCACTGTGGCATCGCCGGCCATCCGCCTACGACGTTTGTCACACTTGTACACCCACTTGTGGCCATGTTTTTTTACACCCGTTTCACACATATCACATATCAGTATTATATCGATATCACTTTTGCCTGTCCTCATGCCCCAGCCAAATTCTTCGGAGTAGTGACTTATTGACACAATTATACGTATTCGAAACTTACAGGTATTTTCCCGGCTGCGCGAAACATCGTTCCACAACCTTTGGGATACTGGAAAGCTGTGGGAAGTACTGCGCGTAAGGATGTGCGTCATCAATTGACTCGTACAAAAGCCAAGATGTTCATCCATAAACAAGGAGCTATACATCGTGAGGAGAACTAATAGTCCTTCTCACGATATTAACTAATGATTGATGTTATTTAAGACATGCGACTCTGTTGGGAATACCTTTGCCCCAACCAACCTTGAGTCTTCCTTCTTTCTTTTAAGCGTTGATTACAGTACGCGTACCAAGAGAAATTTTGTGCCAGTACAAATTATGGGCCAGGCGGAAAATACGGCAAACTGATTTTCTAACCGCAGAAAAGTGTCGAAAAGCGCATTAATGTCAATTGCACTCGTACAGTACATACGTACTTCAGTGTCGCCATAGCGAAAAGGCCTGGTCATAATCTTTATTGGTCCATAATTTCTCTTCGTACGTGGGTGTACTTCTTCATAAATTCTCACCCTCCTTGGACCAGCATGTGGTTAAGTTAGTGCGGTGCCGGTCAACTGGATGTTGAATAGCTTCAGAATAGTTTGGTGTGGTTTTCAAAGGAAACTTCCATGTTAGTATTTTGAGTGGGCGACGCACGATAGAGGTATGCGGAACCCGGAAGTATTATAAGATTCACAGGTATCACTGACACGCCGCTTAATCCTTTTATCCTGTTTACCTTTGGATGACTAATATGCTCACTTTTGCCCCCATCCTGTATACAACGGCAGATGACCACGCGTGCCAGACCGCCCTTGCGTTATGTTGCGATACCAGTAGATGCGACGTCGGCAAATGATTTTACCCGGAACGATGTCTCGACTGGCGCATATATCTATTGCAATCGACCGAGATCCTGCGCCACTTAGGAAAACGCAAAACGATCCGCGCAAAACGAGTAGACTTGTTTTTCAATCGAGATACTTCCCGTATCCAAAACTCTTCGAAACTTCCGGGTGTAACCACCCGCTAACCAAGTTAGGGAGACGAGCGTTCGTTACCCTGATTTGATTACATTGCGTTAACATCCGTTCAGCGTTTTACAGAAACATGTAGGGTACTAGGTTAGTCTCAGATCATCTTTATCATTTCATTGTTTTACCCCATGTATTTGATTGAATCCAGAGCAGATTCAACTATAACGAACAGCCAAGCCCCAACCGCACATTGCAGGTTATCTTCCAGCGCGATGGAGTCCCTTCGGCTTGAAATGTCGACCAGGTTTGGGGCTTACCTCGAGGATCCTCTTGGATCTATCCAGGTAAAATACAGGGACAGTTCTGACAGAAGATGGAGAAATATCATCCTCCCCACTTCACGTACGGCAATCGCTGCGGAGTTCTGTCGAGCTCGACCGGCGACTCGACGGTTCCTGATAGGTGGCGGCACTTTGTACACCGAAGCATCAAGAAGATAACAGGGTCGGTGAAGGTCAACAAGCTCCTTCAAACCTGTGGTATCCTCACGAGAAGTGGCGCAAAATCATCCATGAGACAAAACTTATAAATTCGGGATCGTCAGGTTCAGTTCGAAGACCGGAAACAGGAAGACCGGCAGTTCGCGTCACTTTAGAACTGTAGTGGATGTGAGGCTGGATATTAGAGGAGTCAAGGGGATCTTGAGGGTACTACAATTTAATTAAAATGTTTCTCCCTATAGCCGAAGGGGAAGGAGTGAAAGATGAATCTCAAGCATTCACCTTTTTATGGTTGGCTTCCTCCCGTTTGCTTGTTCGTCTATTGGAGCTTGTTATGTTTGGGCCTTAATCCGGAAAATAAATTATTGACGGTAGAAAGGCGTAGATTGAGCGTACATCACATACAGGTACATCGTACATCCCAGTCCATAGCGTTGGAATAAAGCCTTAAGGCGGTTCCCTGCTTTTGTTCTCACGGCCGTTAATGTGGGATATCGATTAAGCGGCTTACCGCTATGGCGTAATATTACGTACACGGCAGGGCTAGATACCTGCATGGGAATCTGTGAATGAATTCTCAAGGGTGGAACATGGCAATGACGTCGTATACAGGTATGTCTGCATGGAAATGTGTCATCCCCGGCTGTCCCAGCCCTTACGCTGCATATTTTATCCAAGATTCCGGCGCATGCTGTGCCGTGACCGGGGCAGTACGCCACACGTGTATAAGCTGGAAGCCTAATAATCATCTTACTCACCGATGGTGTTCCGCCCAGTTTTCAACTCGGAAGCCATGTGTACCTGTCATAAATGCATGTTTCCCATCCCAGCTACTCCACTGACTCAGCGGCGTCAATTACAATCACACAAGTCAAGTGCATGGTCAGACGGTACCATGGAACAACTTGTTACTGGGCGGAGACATTTTCCATACTTCAGTGAATGTAACACGTGTATATGTAGAACGCTTCATGTGAATACTCATCTTCATCAACAAATAGAAAATGGGACGTGGGTGAGTGGATCGAACCGGAGCGTTTTCTTCGTGTGGCGCACTTTTCCGCTGCTATTGGCTGGAAATGTGCGGCAGTTGGGAAGGTTATCCTGTTGAGTTTGATTGCTTTCGCAGGTGGCGTACGTCTTCGGTATTGACGGTTGAAACTGTACGCCACTTGTGGAAACGATCTGCTTCGGTTCTTCTGCTCGCTTTTCAAATGATTAAATTTAAGGCTTATATAAGGCGTAAGAATACACGAGGAAGCATAGTTTATAACGATTCCTCGTTCCACGAAAACCAATCGCTCAGTCCCGCTCAGAAAGATGTTCTGAACAATACTCTTGCGGGCATCATCCCTTAGGTTCCCTTAGGAGGAGAAATCCAGAGATCACATGACTGGAAGGCCAAACTCATGAAAAAATACGTACTAACCCACAAGCAAAAACGTCCCTAACAACCCAACAGCCCCACTGTTTCGAGTTAGGCTCTTGATTAAGCCTGAAGTCAACCCCAGCCTGCTGTGGTAACACCTATCCCCTCGGGCATCGAGCCAGGAAACGGTTAAATATATTCCAATATTGCAAAGGGAAGATTTCAATGAATTTGAACTCCAAGAAATCGTCGCTGCGTCACAGATTGTTTAATTCCTGGATTCTAGTATATTCGGGGTTCGAAGACGCATGTGTGCCTAAGGGAAAAGCCAAGCTCACTGCCCAGAAACGTTGGATTATAAAGCTTAATGTACAAGAAAATGTCGTTCATCCCTATTACAGGTACCCTCATTTGTTCGGGGGTAATCGTGTGTCCAAATGGCTCAGTCGACAATGCATTTGTGGCTTTTCAACTAAGCGACGTACGCAGAAGACTTACCCAGGTTAAAGCGGTGACGTACTGCCAGACCGCGTAACATGGGCGCGAAAGGTGTGATCAATATTAGGGTTTCGGCGGTCCACTATCTGAAACATTGACTAATATCACGATTGTTCAGGAATCGGTTTTGAAGTCCTGGCATCCCAGGGGCCTTTTGAACTGCTGATGAGGTAACATGACCAAACGTCGAGGATCCGGAAGCTGAAGCCATTTGACCAACTGTCCACTGGTCAAACGGTCACGTCAGGAAGATCCAAAGGGGCTGGAACTTTTGTCCGAAAACATTTTGAAATCAGAATGACGTCCCACAGCGTAAGACTACACATACAATCGTTTTGACACCAAACCTTCAGGATGGGGTATTTCAGCTGTTAATCGCCCCTAAAGTCTCCCGGGACATCTTCCAGAAAGGGCGAACAATGTTTTGTGATTTTGAGCCACGGCGAGGTAGGGCAAAGCCACCACCCGATGCCCCTGAATATTCTCCCAAACTTCATATCGGAAAAGGGTCATTTGGTAGCGAAAATAATGTTCTGGAAATCGGGCCGCTGAAACCCATCACATCAAAGATGTGCGCCACTTCGTAGAGGCAGGTTTTGACCGTTCCGCCGAGGGGCAAGTCGCAACGCAGTCAAAAACTAATGTGACTGTTTTCATAATCTTATTTCATATGTACTAACTTCGTAATATTGCGTATGAATATTCGATATGGAACATTCTCGATATTGACGATTTCTGTTTTGGTACCATCGTACAAAATAAACTTTCTCGTATGCGCGCTTTGCATGAACTATATTTGGTTCCGGTTTAGGTATGCCCTTTGCCTGACTACGTAGGCCTACTTACGTTCCGGTGACTCGGGTGGGTCCCGGAATACGCGGGTGCCATGTTTTATTCAGCAACATTTTCTCGATCTACAGTATCTACCATGCATTTATGTTCACTGTGCAAACGCCTGTACTCAGCGGAAGAACTGCCCTTCGCAAACAAAAGTCCTTCAACGTGACCGCTAGATGGATTCCTCGGTACTTCCGGTACACGACTACTGTATAGAGCGTGGAAATAGTTTCCAAAAACAACCCGTCCAAGACCCGAATAGAGCAACAGATTTATCACAGCAGAACCGAAAAAAGACCCAAGCCGTGCTTTTATTGCCTGTGTTAGTCAGAAGGATTAGCAGATTTGAAGGGCGTTTCTCAGCATGCGGTGTCGGTTCTGCCGAGAACTTGTCTCGGATCAGCTGCATACCAAGAAACCGGTCACGAAAAAACAAGGAGAGCGATGAGCTGGCGGAAAACTTACATCACCGGTCAGGCAGCTGTAGCTTCGTTCTTAGAGTTCCTTCTCGTTATTGCGGTCCAAGACGCGGAAGTGTCATACTGTAAATAGATGAATGATCTACGCATGCATTCGCAACGAGCGCTAATTATGCGCCAAGTTCGTAAGGATTTTCCCAAGATGCTCCCATTCTGTTGGTCTCGTGTTGGGCACGAAAGACAGAGAATCTCAACGAGTTTGCTGTGAATTGGGCGTACACTGTAGACATCCAAAGCCCTTCCAAACCAACACGTCTTTGTTCAGTTGGAGATGCCTGTATACCTCGCAAAGCACTGCTCTGGCCAGTCTATCATAGGCGCACCGGATCTGCCACGAACATTCCGAGGAATGGACAGTATTGTCAAGTTGTTTTCGGTTCACGTGCCCTTACAAAGAATCTTCAAGTTCTCTCGAGGCCGTAGTGAGGAACCGGCATTAGCTTGGTGTAGGAATACTGTTCAATCCGCGATCTCGGAAGAGAAGCATCATTTGGTTTCCGCTTACACGCATCCTCATCCGGTGCCGCATCTAGGTCTTTACACGTGCTGGATTGACCGAAATACCGTCAAGTCCACGAAGTCCAAAGTCAGGAACCAGAAGTTACGCAGGCAGCCATTTACTGTCCCAGCGCAAGACCTCAGCAGGGTCTCTCCTTCGCCCTATTCAGCCTTGCTTGGCCGTGACAAGAGGTCAGAAAATAGGTTTACGGAAACCGGAACGTGTTTTTCTGGCACGTGTGCCACCAGGAATTGCCAGTCGTGCCGAGCGGAAGCAGACTTGAGGGCAGTTCTATTCAAGAGCGTGCAGTGCTGTACAGGAGACATAATTGAGCAGATAGTATACTACAGTACTCCACAGAAGCACGGAAAAAGCTGTCCGAAAAAAAATGACGATAACTAACAATAGAAACGCGCGCGGCGGCGCTGCTGGAAAATCAAAAGCATATCGCACGCATGACTTCTTAGAAAATAAAATACTTTATTTTACTTTCAAATTAAAAGCGCAGTTTCTGAAAAGCAAAAGGAAAGGTTCACACCGAGAACGTGCGAGTGTTATAGCATTCAGGAACATATTTCAAATATGGAATTTCCATAAAAGTATAGAAAGATCTGAAAAGCAGTGCGCAAGCGTTATGGTACACAACAAGGAAGTAAAAGCTGGCCAAATGGCGCCCTATCGCCGGTTCAAGGAAGGTCCTTCGTATTCCAGATGTTCCGTCTCATACCAGTCCGGGCATTTAATCTCTTCCAATACGTAATAATTCTCGGTTTCTTTGATCCTACCATGGTCACCTGGTAAAACATAAAGTTGGTGAAAGGTACATTCGTATGTACGCAAAAGACCAACGGGTTGAGTTTAACTAATCTGCTGTGACTGCTGTCGACTTACTCTTGGAGGTCCTCGGTACGTTTTCAAGTGTCGCAGCCTTGAGTACGTCCGGCGATGCCGGACCCAGTTCACGGTAATATGACACGTAGCGGTGAGCGTGGGTCTGCTCAGCGCCGTTAGGTATGCGAAAGTCGTAAGGTGGAGCCAGGATATCGATGAAAACGGCCATTTCATCCGTCTCGTTGCAAACTTCGTGAACGTCCCCGTTGTTCCTGTGTATCAGTAACGGGTAGATATCCGGTGTCACAGACTGGGCCTGGAAGAACACCCACAGTAATTACACCAGCTGACAGTGTGCCCGAAGAAAAAAGGCAGGAAAACACAGTCCTGCGGGTGACGTTTAATTTGACGTCATGAACCAGCTGGGAAAAGCATTCTGATATGTTGTCACGTCAGACGGCTTCTGACATGACAATCTGATAGGTGGAACGCGAAGTGCTAGAACGTGACGTCAAAGGGTAAGCTTATCATGCATAAACTGCCCCCTACACTCGCGAACGCTATGACGCCATGCGTCAGTATCAACTTCAATCTTATTATTTTACTTATTTTACATCTGATTTTCGGACGAGTAGCTGAGGCATTCGGCCTTTCGACGTACTGTCCAGGCATTTCACGGAGGAGTAGGACTGCAGTTTGAGCTGGCCATGAAGCACCTTCATTATACCGTACATCTTTGGGTGATTATGGATGGGGAGACGAGCGCCAGGTTTGAGAAGGAACGCAGCGATCGTCATAACCGCTGCTGGCGTGTGGTTATCTTCTTGGTCCCCCTGCAGCATTTCGTCCTCCTCGTGGTCAACAATGGACATGTACCAGATCATATCGGACTTCTTCTTGAGCCTATTCAGCTTTGCTTCGTCATACTTTAGGTCAGACAGCTGCACGCGATGGAACATATTCCTCAAGTCGCGCAACTTGTCCGAGAAGACGGGGTTTTCCAGACGCTGGAAGGACGACGGAGCGGAGAATAGCTCGTAGGCTTTCCATGCTACATCTTCCAGCGTCATCTTCAGGTGCACGATTGTCGGGGAAAAGTCCTGAGCTGCAAGAAAAAAACCAATTTGGTGTCTGGTAAGAAGGAATGTTGATAAAATTAATGTCACAGCTGCGGGCAGCGGGACAAGATCGCATAACCGGTACGCACTCAGAAAAAATGAACCAATCAAGCCAATCAATAACCAGTCCATGTTTTTCTATCCAGAGCCACTTCCGACGACGTCACTGCCACACCTCCCAGTGCACATTCATGAAGCAGATGGCGTTGCACGAACCGGAAGTTGTATCCTGGAGACTTCTAGAGTTCTTTCGGACCCAGGATGTCGTAGCCCGTCAGTGAGGAATGAGGAAACTTAGGTAAGCCTCTACTATACGCACAGTATCAGCGATTTCTTTCCAACCGTACGTAAAACGTTGCTTTTATTACAGGTAGTAAAACTTTGGAAGATAAACACCATGAACATATCGGCGAACCGTCTACCAGCGGGACCGAAAAACTATACCTGAATGGCTATAATCACCAGGCGCGCGAAAACTGCATCAGCTGGAACGTGGCAGATGGCAATAGAGCGGTTACCGGCATGCTGAGAGTTGACACGAACTAAACGGGCAAGTGAACCTTAGGGCACCAAACATGTCGGCAGGAAACGGAAGTGCCGACGTCGTGGACAAAGGATGGGCATGGATCGTCTTGTTCTTCTCGTGCGTAGTCATCGTGATCTCGGATGGGATCCGGATGAGCTCCGGTATCTTCTACTCGCAGTTCATCGACAATCTCAGTCTCAGTCGTCCTCAAGCCGCCAGCATTGTGGCCGTGTTGAATTCCATGTTCTTCCTGGCAGGTGGGACCTTTTTTTATCTGCTGGATATCGATTCTGTTGCGCATGAAGCAAGTTTTGTATATGTTTCCATGCAGGTCCTATTGCGGGGCTTCTGGCCGTTAAGATCGGGACGAGAGCAGCCATATGCATCGGTGCACTTATCCTGTTCGCCGGTTTGTTCAGCTCCGCTTTCGTTAAAAGTTATTGGGCTCTTCTCGTCACTTTCGGCTTCGTACACGGTAAGAATTATCATAATTTCACCTCCGTGAGCATTAACGATGCAGGGATTCCGTCATCGCGAAAGATTTGTAGGAAAGTGAACGTTTCAGCGTGACACATGCCTTTTCTCTGAGACGAGTTACTTGTGCATCGCAGTTAGAAAAGCCTGCATGTGAATGAAGATAGAAATATAATATGCAGTACGGGCACTCTTACAGACTACAGTATATCGACTTCAAGTTTTTCGCATATGGAAAAGACATGATTTTATACGGGGTTTCCTACTACAGGTTTGGGCTACTGTATCGTGTTCATTCCAACCATCGGTGCCCTGCCACTATGGTTCTCCAAATATCGCCAGCTAGCTCCCGCGGTCTTCATGGCCAGCGGTGGCCTCGGCATCTTCGTCCTCGCACCTCTCGTCCAGTTCCTCGTCAGCAGCTACGGTTGGCGCGGTGGAGCCATTGTTCTTTCCGGCGTCGTCCTCCACTGTCTCGCGACCGGAGCGACGTTCTCCGCTCGGTCCCACTCGACACATCACGCAGCCAGCGGTCAGTCCCCACTCCGCTCCATACTCACCAACCCCCGATCCGTCCTCAACCTCGTCATTTCTTTCTTCTCCTTCGGTATACCTCTGTTCCTCATATTCATCGTGCGACACGTGACCGAGTACCGCGGCTTTACAGCGGGGGAAGCCGCCACGTTGGTCAGTATCTGCGGACTAACCAGCTTTGGGGGAAGGGTGCTGTTCGTGGTGTTGAATTTGAACAAGAGAACAGCGACAAAGAACGTAAGGTTTTGCGTCTTCAACCTGTCAGCGTTCTTTGCGGCGATCGGTGCTGCTGTTATCCCGTCGGTGTGGAGCTATCCGGCTGTAGGGGTTACATGTGGGATAATGGGGTTGATGACCGGGCTTAGGATTGCGACCATAACAGCAGTAACATTGGACATCATACCTCCACCACGTTTCCAGACAGCCATGGGACTGGTTCAGTTCGCCAATGGTGTTTCGGTTTTGTCAGTGCCTCCTATTGGCGGTAAGGGAGTTCTTTTCGCATATCTAGACTGCTACGTATCTGACGGGGGGTGGATGGTTTGTCACAGGTTACTTGGCGGCGAAGTACAAAAGCTACGATCCCGTATTCTATATGTCTTGCGCTGGATTCACTACTATGACCTTCTTGGGACTTTTGTTGCACTACCTCGAGTACAGACACGATTCACAAAGAGCCACAGGGGAACCGACAATGTTGCCGAAGGAAACGGCAGCTGGCTTTCGTCAACAGTACCAGCCGCACTCAACGACCGGACATCACGAAAAACCTTAGAATATACGGTCTCCTATTACTGTCTGTCTGAGCTAGATGAATGTAGCGCCAGACTGTTAGTTGGTAGAACGTTTTGATTTGGTCACGCCCAAAGGTAATACTGAACGTTAGAAGATGTGCAACGTCACTGAAAACGTCAGAACGAGCTGCTCGGGCCAGGTCGGGCAAATTGTACTTTCCATCGACAGAACGCGAAACTTCACGACAACCCATTAAAAAAGGTGGAGATAACAGCCAGCTCGTCTTGTTTTCCACAGTCGCTAGTTTACATCCGAACATGAAATTAGAGTAGCAAGACGAAAGCCATGTCTGAGAACATTTTCGGTTTTCCTCGCAAAAGGTTCCCCTCAAAATAGAAATATGGAGGTTCTGGACACGGGTTGGTCATGGATCGTGTTACTGTTGTCGTGCTTCGTTTCCATGATCTGCGATGGAATTCGCTCATCCTCTGCCATCTTCTACTCACAGTTCATCGATAATCTCAACTTGACACCTCGTCAGTCCGCTAGCGTGGTAGCGCTCTTCTACTCCATGTTCTTTCTTTCCGGTAAGTACCAGGGTTTCTCGCTTCTTCTTACCACCATATTCGTACCTGACACCAACAGCCTTCGATGACTGAGTCCTCATCTGCTTTTCTCCAGGACCTTTAGCTGGTCTTTCTGCCTCGAGATTCGGCACGAAAACGACGGTACTCACTGGAACGGCCTTGATGTTCGCAGGGCTACTCACATCGGCGTTCGTCCACAGCTACTGGGCCCTCCTGATCACCTTCGGTTTCCTGCACGGTACGTATCTACACCACATTATTTCATCTCTGACGATCTTGGTACAGCCTGCCTAAATTCTGGATGTACATAGGATTAGGTCAGTGTATGGTGATTATTCCATCCCTTGGCGCACTTCCACTATGGTTCTCCAAGTACCGACAACTGGCCACGGCATCCTTCATGGCTACCGGTGGTGTTGGAATCTTCCTTATTGCCCCTCTGGTTCAACTCCTCGTCGACAGGTACACTTGGCGTGGTAGCGTCATCGTCCTGGCTGGGATCATTCTTCACGGTGTCGTCGCAGTAGCCACATTTCTGTCGCGGTCCCGCAACGCGACACATCATACAGTTGACCTCGAGCTATCCGTGGTCCTTGGGGACCTGGTGGTCAACCCTTGCTACTGGCTCAAGATCTTCAGTACCTTCTTCACATTTGGTGTCTCACTACTGCCCATCTTCGTCATGCGGCACTTGACAGAGTACCGTGGCTATACAGCAGCAGAGGCCGCCACGCTTCTCAGCCTCATCGGAATGACCAGCTTTGCAGGTCGGGTCTCGTTCGTCGTGCTAAACTTCAATCTGAAAACTGCGACCAAGAACAATCGCTTCGTGGTCTTCAACCTCTCTGCACTGCTCTCCACAGTGGCTAGTGGGCTCCTCCCTTTGATGTGGAGTTATCCCGCTGTGGCCGCCATCTGTGGTGTCCTGGGGTTTGTCAAGGGTGTAAGGATCGCTTCGATGGCCGGTGTGACGCTAGACATTGCCTCACCAACACGATTCCAAACCGCTTTCAGCATTGAGCATTTCTTCGGTGGTGTCTCAGCTCTGGCTGTTCCTCCCATTGTTGGTTAGAATGATATCGAAGCGCCCAGGTATTTGACAGAAATGTGACAACTGACGTTACCCTCTGTGATTACAGGCCTCTTGGCGGAAACGTACAAAAGTTACCATCCGGCATTTTACATGGCGTCTGTTGGGTTCTTCATTGCGTTCGTTCTTGGGCTTTTCATACAGTACATCGAATACAGCAAAAAAACCGCGGCTCAACATCTTGCTAAGTCGTCTCTCAGACAAACTGCTGTGAAGAAGACTTCAAAGCTGAGGACCCCTATCCTGCTTCGAACTGCATGAAGGTTTTCAGCAACCACCACTGATGGATGTTCATGCAAATCGGCGTATTTGCCCGTTTTGATACCGCAGTTGAACCGCATGTGTTGACCCGCATGTGTTGACCCGAGCCTTTGCGTGTGACACGCTTATTCGCCGCCGTAAAAGTGTACATGGATTCTGTTACCAGTGTTCCTCCAAACCGTGAATAACTTATGTACAAATGTTGGTGCAGTCATGCAGGTATGAAATATACAGCTTAAACCGGGTGAGAAATGCTCGGTTTTATCCGGTATATCACTGCGGTATGTACAGAACAATTAACACATTTGATTGCTCCGTGCCATGTTTGGATCTGCTCCAACGCCCAGTCCTATTCATACAGCAGCTTCGCAATTCACCAAATTGCGAGTCAGCTGGGGCGTGATGTCCCACTGCAAAAAGCAAAGTGTAGCAAACAAATTCCAGCAAATTCTAGCAAGTTACGTCTTGATACGGAATATTGATGCGTGAGAGGGAACTCCATCTTACAGTGAATTCCTTCTGAACAGCGGACGGGTATTTCAGCACGCCAGCAATCGACTCGTTTGCAGCGTTTCTTCCAAATACCAGCATCTTCTTGCCGTCCACGTTCAACAGGGCGCTCAAAGAAACGAAAGCGCTATCTGCTACAGCTTTCGCATAGATGTGGTCATTTGTTCCGGTTCGCCAAAACCATCCGACTGCTTCGTGGGGCCCTGTAAGAAGTTCAGCGAGTTTGCGAATCATCATCAACAGTTCAGAAGATATTTGCAGACTTACAGCTTTCCCACCCTGTGACGCCATCCTTGTATGGTGTAGTAGATAGCGAGAACATGCTGTCCTCGGGTCTGCAGGTGATCGTCGACATCACAAGCCACTTTGCCGCGTCCCGCCACCTCTTTGCATTGAGGTTTTCTTTGTCCTGTGGGCTGCAAGAAATCCCATGTCGATCGTAACAGGCATCAAGAAAATCATGTCGCTCATACTGTAGTTACATAAACTTACATTGGTAAGAACGACTGCCGCGTTCCGGAAGGTGCAGCTGGTTATTGGAGCCACAGGAGCACTGAACATTTTCTCGAGATCAGTTCGGCCCTTCCGAGTACACTCAGATGCCCCGATGGTGCCATTGACACTTGCACCGCACACTTACCTGTCGAAGGCAAAGGGGCTCAAAATTGTTATTCACCGAGTTTCCGATAAACCGGGAAGTTATGTGGTACACAAGAATTTTGCACAACCAGATGTCCGTGAACTCAGTAGTCAGTACCTTGGAACAGAAAGATGGAAGTGCGCGGATCTTTCGGTGAGAAGTTGAATGGCAAGGTCGATGGGTTTGTCACAGAACGTGGGGGTGACACATGGGTTGTTCTGAGAGGCCACAGGTGCTGAAAAACCGACTTCTATTCCAGCAACATTGCGGCCCATCTCGACATAAACGAGACCATTGTGCCCCAGTCGGCTCCCCAAGAGTTCGATACAATCCAATATGGAGTACCGTCCAGGGTTTTATTCCAGCCGATGATGCGGACTTGATGAGTTATGTGCTTAAAGGCGTTTGGATCATCAGGCGCAGGTCCGCGATAAATTTCATGTGCTAGAGAAATTCGTTAATACAATAGTCGATCTGTTCACTCATTTGATACGAATTATTGATATTTACCTCTCAAATTCTTAGACTTGTCGTCAGCAGCAATACCTGCTGTCACTGGACCCAAATTCAGTATCTCCATCTGGATATCTTTGATGAGATTGGTGTGCTCGCTAATGCGTTCCGGAGAGGTTAGCCCAAAATTTTCTCACGTGGATTTTGCCCAAAAGTCATCAACTGAGATGGAAATACTTTTTTACAGTACTTACAGTGTAGGAAATGCATCCCTAACCGTATTCCCATGCGGACCTTTGGCCAAATTATGCCGTTTACCTCGTACTGTACATATTGCGCAAAATACGGTACTTCACGCAATCAAAATTTTCAATATCGAGACTGGGGATTGACTTTTCATTTCTTACTGTATTCTGTGGAGTACATAAGGTCGGCCTTGAACAGCGAAGGTCCCCATGCCTTTTACTCATCGTTGGTACATGTGCTGGAACAGGTGAGGTCGACGGCACCGTAGGGCTCGACAGAGTAAGGGACGCAACCGATCCTAGAGTTGTATTCTCTCCACCAGTTGACACTCCATACTTCGCCGCACGTTTAGCTCCACTATGACAGCTAAAAACAAAAACTCGTCTTAGAGCTATGCAGTTTTTTGATGTTGGATCCGGAGCACCACCAGCCCACTCGGGTTCTTGGTTCCTGCTCTAAAGTCCTCCGCTCACAGGCCCTACGCACGAAATCTGATTTAACTGAGCTTGTAATCGGCGTCTGATCAGCTTTTTATCTGATTTTGGCAGGTTTTTGACCAAAAAAGGCCATGAAATTGGCGTAAATTCCAGGTGCAACCTGCTATTGTGAAATCAGCTTTTTTTCTGACGAACTAGCGATCCGGCTAGACTAGCAGCAACCAGTCGCGTATGGCGCATCTCCTGGGCCCCGATCCCCATTGGTTTTACTTTTGGTTAGGAGTCTTGTCCAGGTAGGTACACGAGGCCGCCTGGTTCGACGAGAATGTCACATCGATGTTCTGTTCGGATGCGGTACAGACGCGATCAGACATCACACCAGATCCCGACACGGCCCAGCAGGTCCCACGTCCACCTTGAACACGAATCGTCCTGATACTGGAACATCTGGGCCACTTTTGTCTAGCGTCAAACCAGGAAGGAATCATCTCGGATGATCGCACACAGCTGCTGTTGCGTTTGAGATGGGGCAGCTTTGCATATTCTTCACGGGTCAACGGAATCAAACCGGTGGCGTATGGGGCATCAATAGGTAGCTCTTTGGTTGTTTCTTCTGCCTCGTCTTCTGCTACGCACCATCTAGTAAGAAGAAGCACATTTATTTGGATTCCTCGAACTCAGTAGAATAGTCGGGAAGTTGAAGCTTTGCGAACTTGGCCCGTAAACGCAACAGCATCCCCAGCTACCTTACGTCGGACAAGAACGAACATGATCCAAGATTACCCACTGTGACGCAAACAGACCTCAGTTGAATTTTAGATGACTAATTTCGTCTTTCGAAACAATGTCTTAACGGCGGTCAATTCGCGAAAAACCGCGCTGGCAGGTTTTCACGGCCATAAAGATAAAGATGTCAGCCCAGGCTATCGTTCCTTTATGATCTATTCAAATTCCGATTCATACCGATCGAAGTCCAGCAACTGCGTCATTTCGGTGCAGCTTCACTTTGTACCGCAATGAAGTTTGCATCATACAGTACCAAAGAGAAGTTATCAAAATGTTGAAAAATGTTTTAAAGTTTATTTCTTATTGCCAACATTGGACGCGGCACCAGCATTTCCAAAGCGCATTCCATTTCCGCGTTGGCCATTGGCATTGAACATGTTGACGTTGGCTTGATTGAAGCTGGTGGCAGTACCTAGTCCACCGCGGTTGTTGTGTATGTTGATCAGGCTACCGGTTTGGGCTCCCGACACTCCGCCTCCGGCGTCTCCAGCATTAGCGAAGGTGTTTCCGGTATCGTTATCATCAAAGTTGAACTTGGCCGTGTTGGCGAAAGTGCTGTTCGTGGCGGGTCCTTCGGGTCCTTGGATAGAAATGGCCACACCGAGACCTTGTCCCAGCTTCAGGTTGGGTCCTCCTTTGCCTCGATTAACGAGGGCGGCGTTGGTGATGGAGGACGAGGAAGTGGCGCCAGTGTTCTTGTTGACATTGACACGTGGGCGTTCAATATCGATATCCATAGATTCTCGAATTCTCTGTCCTTCTGACTGACCATTAAATCCCGACTGAAGAGGTAGATTGAGACCGAATTGGTTACCAAAACCGTTGTTGTTGTTGTTGTTGTTGTTAAAGCCACTGTTAAAGCCATTGAAACCATTGTTGAAACCACCTACTTGGTTGCCGTTGAAGCCACGCTTATCTCTCACCAGCACACCTGAAACAATACCTTTTGAATAAAACCGATAAACAGTACACGCAGGACGAGATATTATGGTACAGTAAAAAATATGGGACAGGCGGAAAGGACGGCAAGATTCGACCGTAGAAAAGTGTCGAAAATGTATCACTGTGAATCGGTCGCGTACGTACGTGCTCCCGTACCGCCCTAGCGAAAAGGCCTGTACCATAATATTTACTGTACCATAATTTCTCGTTCTGCGTGTACGGGAGATGGGAAAATGGTTTGAAAGAGATCATTATCTTAGCTGGCGCACGTCTCCACTGTTTCAGGCTGAAACATGCGCCACTTGGAAAAAATAATCTGGTTCTGGTCCATTTGCCTACGTTCCGCATAAGTGGGTGAAACAATGACGGCATCAAACAATCAGACCATCATCTTTGTCGTTGTTTGTCGTACCTGAAAGCTTGTTAAATTCCAGACAGTTAATCAGCAAAGGGGAAACAGCCAAGACAACTAGTAACGACAAGATAGAGGGCACCATGTTTCCTGGTCGACTAATCCCAGTTAGACCAAAACCGCGGAAGAAAAGATGAAGAATAGACGATGAGCAGGACCAAAAAAGCTTTGGAAATATTTTATGATCAAAGTGGAAAACTACGAGCACTGTCGGTCTTGTTAGATTCTGCCGAAAGTGAACGCGTGTGTTATTCTCTCGACGTACCCGGAACAATTGTTTTGGTAATGTGTTTGTGCCTGAAGACACTGCGAACAAATCCGGATTGCAGCGAATGGCTAGTGTGACGAAGTGTCGAAATTAATTAGCAAGACTTGTCTGACGACTGATCGCTCGCAAATACTTGCAAGTCGAGAACTGATATGTTTATGATTGCCGCTCTGATACTTCGACGAACGGAAATGCGTCGAGTACACCAACGAGAACCACAAATACCGTGAATGAGAAACATTCCACGCAATAACCGGTACGAGGAGCGAGGTCTTACTTTGGTCGGTGTCCAACATTGCTCATGTACGAGTACCTCACGTCTATGGCACAAAGCCGAAGAAGCCTGAGCATAGTTCGTGACGTATGGTTAGCAAAGCTGGAAGCTAAGTAAAGTAAGACCCTCGCTTCTCCTACACGAAAGCTTTCGCCCAGTGTCGTATCCCATATCGTAATTTGGTGGCGGGAGCTACTTAGGTTTCAGATACAGATAACGCAAAATATGCAACAAATATTCCATGTATAGAAATTTCGTACAAACTGTACGGTGACACAGCATAGGATTTCCATACGGACAGACTCGACCGTAAAGAAGAAGCAAAGTTCTGAAGTATTTGCACGGCAGTGGAGAAAACTTTCGAAGTTTCTTTGCCAGACGCCGCAGTTATTGCCGTTCGATATCGAAGGCTGAAGTGTTCGAATCTTCCATATGTACTTTTTAGCGCCACTGGTCGCCGAAAAGAGCTTTGAATTCGAATGGCTCCGCTCCCTCCACGACTCGCGCAACCGCAACTTTCCTGTCATCGTAGTTCTGCTGCTTGATAAACTCCTGAATAAGAAGGAAGTATTAGTATTTTCATCTGTTGCAGCAAGTCATGCAAAGTAGATTCAACCACGACAGCGCTGGAGGTATCGCCGAGAAGCTTACCGTGGAATATTTCATGGCCTCATCGCGCTCCTTATCGGTCGCCTTCTTGCCCACCCACACCCAGATACCCGCATCCAAAGTGCGTCCGGCATCGATCAGGAAGCAGTCCTACAGAACGAAGCGACAATCGTATTTCATAAGTCAACCTGTTTCTATGAGCATGCTTTGTTGTCAAATTCGGTGAAATCTTACGTTTGAATTTAGGTCTTTCCTCATTGGAGTGTCAGAGTCCTTGCCAATCTGAGTAATCTTGATCTTTCCGCTCTCGTCGGAGCAACTGTCACAATACGTCAACATTAAAAACTGTCATAATTATTAGATAACGACATATATTAATCTAGACGTTATGGGCTAGACCGTATCGAGTTTCTTGCCCTGTAACACTTATAGCTTGACGCTGCACGAAAGACCCCAGTCATGTAAGTTTGCCTTACTTGAACAGCCTAACCGAAGCGCGCTCATGTTGATCAACATGCGAGTCCGAATGGAAATCCGTGTGGGGCGCCAGTTTCTTCTTGGACAACGACAAGTAAGTCTCGAACAGCTACAGCACACTAGTCGTAGAAATTTTAGGGTGGAGCACTACAGTAACCACAGTACAATAACAATTATGCCCATCGAAACCATAAAAGTACCTCGCGGTTGATCCCGGCAAGCTGCACATCTTCCAGTCCATCCTCTACGAAATAAAACTGCGATGAATCGCCCAAGTAATCGTTGGGCTCTCTCATGTACTCTGTTCAACCTACCGACTGTAACGATCTTCTCCCCAAGCTCGTCTTTGAACAGAGTGGCAATAGTTTGTGCTTCGAACAGTTCCTTCCGGTTGGCATTTTTGCCTTTGTAGACAAAGATCCGTTGGCCAGCATCTAGTACGAACGCATCGCCATCGTTCATCACTTCCCATGATATTGCCGGAAGCTGGAAAAAAGATAACTTTTCACAAGCACAAATTCCAACAAGCAACAGCTGCCTTAGAAATCAGGAAATTTTCTGTCAGATCTGAACCGGTCGACCTACTTCACGGACTACTGGAGCTTTGGCGCCTTTAACGATGAAGAGGCGTGGACGGAAGCCTTCGTCAGCAACGCGTAGGCCGCTATTTACTCCGCCCTTCAGATACCTATGCGCGAGACAGGGAGATGGTACCGATCGAAGCAGAGGACAGGAATGAACTGGGGAACTTACCGAATGCCTTTAGGGAAGTAACTGACGAAACGTATAGATTCGGAACCTTGGGCTTCCCGATGCTGGACTGGCAAGTCGTCGAAATGGCCATCCAGTTCGACAGTTTTGAAAGCCGCGCAAGTGCGCTCATCCTTGAAATACCCAGTAACAAGTCGATGAAAACGAAACAAAAGACTTGGGCAACGCTGGTGAGCTTCGAACCTACCACAGAGCAGTCTGCGCCCAGCCAGAAATGAACTCTGATGTCTGAGCTGCGAGTGAACTTCTGTGGCTGCAAAAACCACAAAACTGATGTGGAGCAATATACTGTAGTTATGGGAATTCACTTGTCCATATTTTAGACAATTTCGTTCAAGGCGGTAGGGTGAAAGGCGAGCACTTCATACCACTGTTCGGAAACCCAACTCACGTTTCATACGATCTTCCACGAAGAGGCGAAGAACCCCACGCCGTATTAAGTATGCAACACATGCAGGCTTACCTTGACATCGACACCGCCTTTGTCACCTTGGTTAGTGGCCTAAAAGTAAACAAAGACTGATAGAGTATAAACTTCTGAACTGGCCATGTTCCAGCTGCAAGTTATATTGCCAACAGTTTCATGTCGAAAAAGCGTCGTTCGGACTCAAAAAAGGTTGGGCCGCAAATTGGGCTACCGATACCGACATTATGCAGAGGCTACGAGGAAAAGTAACTGCATATATGCGGTAGCTCTAAGCCAACTTGTTGTTACGATATCGGATGCGCTTTGGTATGTAGACGAGTGGGTAAAGTGGCAATGTTATCGTTGTCACAAATGTTCCCTTCCGTTCTGTCAGTCAGCAAAACCATGGGGGAAACAAATCAAACTCACCGAAAAAACCACGTAGGCGTCCCCGCTGTAAAAATCTCCATAGCTCTCTATTGGTACCGGAATCAAATTCAATTTCTACGGCGAAAAACGTCAGTTTATCCACGTCACGTTACTCTGGTTCTCCACATACAGTACCGTGAAAGTCCGAAATGACACTGGAAGAAATCCTCACCTCCACTCGCCAGATGTAGAATCCTGTCGAGTCCTTGGGTATCTTCTGGAACTCTGGGTCGACTGCGAATGACTGTCCGCTACTCGCCATGGTCCGGCAATAAAAATACACGGAGTGGAGCTTGGAGAATAAGTGGTGGTTAGGCTGAGTGTGGCAGAACGAAACCTTGGCAGTTCAGTCCAGGAACGGCGGAAGTCCTTATATACTGTAAGAACCGCAGAAAGTGACTAGTAGAAGTAGTCGTGATTCATGGGAGTCTGACTTCGCTAGACGGATGGCTGGATTGAGAGCTTTCCCAAGATTGAGATAGACAAAGCCTGAAAACAGCACGGCGTATTTGGCTGCTTGTCAGCAGTTTCTCGGTATCATGCATGGAGTTACGTGGCCCTGCAATGAGGGTGATAACGAGCCGCTTGTCAACGAGGCCTGTAAAGAAGCAGATGGAGACTGTTAATCCCTGCTAATTTTAAACTCGGTTTATTTGCGCCATTTTGTGCTTCCTATGATCACATACTTGTTTGATGGAAACGCAGCGGGCGATCATACAAGTTGACTAATGGCCGATGTCGACTCGCTCGACTCGCATAATAAACAGCCCACAAAAATGGACGCGGCTCGTTTGATGGTTCGGGAATTGGAGAAGGTCGTGAAGTCCCATCAAGGTCTGAGTGAGGACCCACAATCGACAAACATAGTGAAGCAAAGTTCTCTTGTTTCGACAAGCTATCAAAGTAGACCGTTAAATTTTATGCGCACTATAACAGCCGAACCACAAGTATCACCGTAAGCGTTCGGTTTACTGGGGCTCGGTCGTCGTAGGTTTTATTCTGCTCTTCAAAGAGGCGCGTACCGACTCGCTGGCTCTTCTGAAAAACGTCCGCGGCAGATACGATGGTACGGTCTTGCGCTGTCCTCTGGGGCGACAAAATAGGGCTCGAAGGTACCTTCCTGCAGCCGTTGCAAATTGGTGTCTGACAAATTTTTTGATATCAAAAGAATGAAAAGACCGGACCTAGACGAAAGTGTCCGTCTCATGGATGGACTCCGACCAGCACTGCGTCCACCTCTTCGCTCTTCCGCTGGGTTACTGCCGACATCGTTGTGCTTGGTTAAGGACTGATCTACATACTGCAGATCCTATATCGGAACTATGTTTGAAGGTCTGGATTTTGAAGAAGGTGAGATCTGGGAGTGCGCCATGAAGCTTGGCTTTGCCAAGCCGGCAGTCGACCACAGTAAACAAAGAAGATGGCAGACCACATGGCGACCAACTGATCTCAACACGGCAATGCTTGGTTGGCTTGATCTATTACCCCATAGAGTATGACGTCATATACCACCGATTTCGAACTCCCACGAAAAGTCATTCAGTGTCTTGATGAGTTACTCAAGCTGAGTCACTGTTATCCATTCAAAGCTTGATTCATTGTCAGCTAGATTAATTGCGTGTCACTGACGTCACGTCTAGAGGCGTGTTTCAGAAATTCCAGAAATTCCTACAGATCCATTTGTTGTCGTTTGCGTCTCTCGCTCGCTGTGTGCTGTTCCGCAGTGGGATCAATGTGGGATTCGTGAGCTGATGTGTTTCGAACCCTCCATCTTCGTTCGAACTAGGAGCAGCGGAGCCATCTACATATTTGGACGTCTTCTCCGATGGATCTCAGCAGGATGGAGGAGCAAAGCTTGGGCACCCCAGTTCGAGGTAAGTACTGTCTGCTGACGTTCGAAGCCGTTATCGTTCTCTCTCAACTTCTCTTTTGCTACCGCATGAACGAGACCGTGAATACAAGTCTTCCCATGCCTGGCTCGAATTCCCTAATAATTTCCCCTGACAGGAATAGATTCTCAGACTAGGAAGTACAGCAAAAAAGATCTAACTTCGGCCAGATGTTCTCTAGCTGTGGTGACGATTGATTTACTGAACAGGCTGAATTTTTAGGGAAAAGTCGGAAGTTCAATTAGAGTCGGTTCAAATCGACCAAGTCTAACAGACTGGCATGGATGGACCGGTGGAGGGAATTGTATCAACCTGCCAAATTCGCCCTCCGTAATGCTGTATGACAGTCTTTGTCAGGCCATTCTATGCTCCCTACCGGTACATCCATGCCGATATGCTTACAGAATCCCAGACATGTCTGGTATAAATGACGTCACCGTGCTACGGTACCGCTGCGCCAAAATCAAAAAAATAATCGTAGGAAATTGCCAAAATTTATGCACACGGGGTACGTGCACATTTTCTACGGTCCTTCGGGGGAAAAACGCCTGCTCTGAAACAAGCCGTGCGAACTTCGGAACGGGGGATCGCAACCTCGCAAGAAGGAACCGATGAGACCTTCGTGGTACAATCGCTTCCTCGTCGTGAACCATGCGTATCACCTGAGCTTACAGTGCCGATACCTGAAGTTAGTGGTAGCAGTGCACATTCCAGGGGGACAGGCCAAGACCAACAACTTGGTCTTGGATAGGCCACCAAGTTAGCTCATTCTCTTGGTCCACCGGTTGACGAACAAAGCCCTACGCGCCTTTTTCAACGAGTATATTCATACTGCAAGTACTCGTAATGCAGTATGAGCTTATTGCAAACTCGAGCGAATGTCAGATCAAAAGCAGACTTTCCAGTCATTTACATTCTTGCCCCGTAGCCCGAATAGAGAACAATCTTGGTTCTTAGGCTTCTTAACCCGGTTTCCATGCTAGTGGTGTTGTCCTGATCATATCCGGGTCTTCGGCTGGAGCAGCCCCATTTCTTTTCTCATTCTCTCTTCCGCCACCGAACTGACGCATTCTCTCCATGCGAAGGATATCGAACCTGAGCAGAACAAGGAAGCCGATGGCGTTCTCTTCTTTTTCTTGGCACCGGTCAGACTTGAATCAGAAGCTTTTCCTTCGGCCATGCTATCTTATCCACGTTGACCGCTGGAAGGAAAGCTGGTTATAGAGAGGCCAACTTCCAACAGCTGCTAGCTTCAAGTTCAGCCATGGAAGTGGTCGATGATCATAGACAGTGCATGTTCTCATGCACAAGCCCACGAGTCTTTGCTGCACACTCAACAGATCGGAATAGAATGGACGTGAACGTACACTGTACAACAGAGATGGACAGTGTCCGGCCTCCTTCTGCATGCAAGCAGGCAAGGAAACGAGGCTCCACACCACAAGTAGGCCAGTCAGAAGGAACTGAGGCTGGGTAGTACGGAATACGGATAGGCAGCTAGCCCTTTGAGCCACGGCAGCTAGTTCAATATCGCCTTTGGTCGGCTAGCGCACATGTTTCGATCGCCAACCAGTTCCACTCTTCGTCCATGTTGTTTACCAAGTTTTCCTTTCTCCGCACTGGCTAGATTCTCGGAAACTCGCCATCAAGTGTAGCTCGGGTTGTGCATGTCAGTTTGAGATTTACCGTTGCAATGTCGCGAGCTAATAACAAAGAGTCGGGGTCGGATAGCGGGGCCAACATGGATTCTCAAGGTAGGATATCGGAACCTTTTTTCGAAATTTTAGTTGTTTTTTGCGAGCCTGGTTCTTTAATTTTAACGCAGTCCGAAGTGGTAATGGGACCATCGTCGGTTGTTTTCACGGCTTTTGATCTGTTTGGGACAATAAACCAAACATTTCCGCCCATTACCACGTGCTGCCACCATAGTTTTAAAAACATGCCTGCAGTATATCAAAAATGTACGGTTACTAGCTTGTTGCAACGTTATGAAATTTGGCTGCTAATTTGCGGTCTAATATCCGCTATCCGGACAACCACTCTTCCTGTTTTCTTCACAAGTATGAGCAAAGTCTCTGTCTAGAAATGTTTTGCGGAGGACCTAGTGCTAGACAGTAAATAATTTAGACGGGGTTTCGATATAGTGCTCAGATTATTTGCCAAATCTTTTGCTAAGGGCGATGTGGTCTTTTGGGCGCTTCATGATCCCGTATTCTATGCGTGAACTCTAGGCGCATGGTTTGTAAGTGGATGTTTGCAGCCAGCAGACGTCCGAGCTAGTCAGATGTTGGACACAGCAGATGGTCAGCAAAACGGCTGAGCCCAGCTAGGTCGGAGGCTATCAAGTTGAAGGTGGAAGTTGAGGCTCACTGCCGGACGATGGCCATGAGAAGAAAGAAGGGGCAAGGGAGCGGCACTTGCACACCGAGAATTATTGAGAAGTCTCTTTGTTGTCGTTGAGCTGCATGCTGTAGTCATGGCCGGAGCCACACTGGCATGGCCGGCCACTCGATCTAGCTAGGCTGACCATCCAGCCTGACTGTAAATACTTTTGACGGCCATGAGAGAAAGTCCAAAGCAATGTCGGACGAGCGAGCGCGGCACAGATAACGTTAGCATTGAACCACCAGCGTTCCATGTGGACATTCAACGGTCAGCCCTAGCTGTTATGGCCCATCGATTTAGCCTCTGGGTCACCGAAGTAAACCCTTGTTTGGATTCTCACTTTGCGCTCACAGCCTTCGTGCCACGCTAATCCCCCCTTCTGTAGCTGGCCCTTCCACAGCTTCTCCGAGCAGCCCAACCGTCAATTTAATCATCCTGCACGAAAGCTTTCACCGGTCACCGTGTCGACTTTCTCAGCTGGGACATTAATTACAGTGGTCCTCAGGATAATTGTCCATTACTCTCCAGACTGTTACTCCCGTACAAAACATTCATTACCTCAATGGCAAACGGTTCGCAAGTCCTAGAACGACTATCCACTAGCCAGTCTCCGAACCTTTTCATTTTTTTCCGAAATTTGCTTCGAACATTGGTCCGAATTCTGTCCTGGTTTTTCTTCGAAAAGTAGTCGAGCCGTGAACATTTTGAGTTGTAGTATGTACTTGAAACCTGAGGTTTGAAGGGCGCTGCAGGCAGACTGCGTGACATAACCTCGCGTAATATGTAACGGTCTGAGGAACAGTGAATGCTTGGAAGACTGGTCAGCGTACAAAGAGAGACTGCTCGCAGCCTCGCAGTTGTCAAGCGCAAATTCAAGGGTTATGCTGCCCTAGCTCTTTCCGATGGAGAGATAACGGTTTGATAGCTGGAAGACGAGCGTAGCACGCTCGTCGGTTGACCATGGTCCACTCCATCATAGCATGTGGCACATGTTCTGTGTATTCTTTGAGAGAAAGCCGTGAAAGCAAACATTGCTGACCGGTGTGCAGTACGTGACTAGACCGACGCAGGTACGGTAGCACATGCATGTTGGGCGTAGCCGCGTGGGAACTCACGGTATCCGGTAGACAAGTAGACAAGAAGACTCTGGCGCGCAAATGTCAAACTGAATAAAACCTAGGCAAAATAATACGATACAGTTTAGGACAGGATTCCATGTGAAAGATTGGCTTCATAAAATTTTCGATGTTCGGGGCCTAGTCAAGCAGACTCGAGAAGATCGTTCTTTTCCGAGTGGCGCACGCTTTCAGCCAATAACGCTTAAAACGTGCGCTACTTGGGGGAAAGCAATCCGATCGAATCTGTGTTTGCGAAGCTTCCAGTTTTGGCAATGGTGAGAGTTTGGGCCTAGTTCTGTGTGAGTTGTGAAATCGATCACAACGCCATCTGCTTCCTTTTGTGTATCTTACCGTCGAACTCTTAACTTCAAACTACTTCGTTTTGTGTAGGGTCGTCATCTGGAGGTCGTGGAAGCGCGTCATCGAATTTACTTATTCCAGACTTGCTGCAGCTCTACCGACAGACGCTGTTTATGGCCACCAAGGAAGCCGAGCTGTCGGTGACCGGAAGTCAGTTCGGTCAAGGCGGACTGGACGAGATGAGCGCGGCCTTGGACAACTGGGCTAACGTCGAGTTCGACCCACCAGGATGCCTTCGCCTGTCCAAAAAGTCCGGCGCATGCCAGAAGATCGTATCCTACTGGAAGAAGCTGCTAGGAAGCATTCTCAAAGAACGAGTGAGAATAAAGATAGATTTTCGTCATTTCTCCGAATATTTGGTGCATAGGCAAAGAATCTGCACAAATCTGCGTACCAAGTGACGCGCATTTCCAGCTGACAGTACCGCATGTGTGCGCCACGTGGTATAGCAGTCTTGTTGAGTTTGTTTGCCGAACTATCGTTTTCTGACCGAATTTCTTTTCAGGATCCAGCTAGTTTCGGAAACCACGATCGTGGTGTCATGACCATCTGCAAGCTGCTTCACAAAGACTTCCAGGTGGCGGTGACCGCCATTTCCAGGTGGAATGACCGGGACTTCCCGAATATTCCTCCCGAGCAAGCCAAGGAGAAACTCAGCATGAACCAGCTGACGTTTCTGTGCCGACGATACCACAACGACCTCACCCTCATCGCTCACGCTTTCAAGTCCAGTTTGTCTGCCAACGACTTTAAGTACCTCAACCCGAGGTAAGACTGAAATCTTTCAGGTGTGAACAGCTGGGAGCACGGTAAACAAACTGGGCAAGATCGTTCTTCCAAGTCGCGCACATTGCCGGTGTTATTGCCTGGAGGGGTGCGCTACTTAGAAGAACGATCGCAGAAAAAGTCTCGAAGTGGACATGGTAATAATAGCTGGTTCATTGATATTCGGAGCTTGGATGGAAAAATGTCATAGGACTGATACAGAGCTACACGATTTGACAGGACTTTGCTTTTTAGACTAACGGAGACCTACCCGATCACGGAAGGTCCCGAGTACGTCAAGGAAGAACACCCAGGTCCCCACGTCAGTCCGGCCAAGGCCGACTCTTCCAAGAAGAAGAAAGGCAAGGCAGAGAAACGCCCCAGTCCCAGCAGTCGTGCAGCCAATGACTCCATGGTTAGCATGGCCAGTATGTTCGGTCCGCTGGACGTGGACAACCACTCGCCGCGTGTCAACTACGTGAGCGAGTTCATGAGCAACTCTCCGCTACCCAGTCCCATCTCCATCGACTCCAAGGCTTTTCCCTTCCAGTCACAAGCACACCCACCACCTAAAAAGATCGAACTGAAGGCAGAAAATCAGAGCATCCTAAAATCCCTACTTCCGGCTCAGTCCAGGCAAGGGCTGGAGCAACCACTGGACCTGGGGAGAGGACAAGGTGGGAAAATGACTGGAGCGAACGGTAGCAGTTCGGGTATGAATGGACATAGAAGAATGAGCTCGAGAGGTGATGGTGATCAGTATGGTGGCGAAGTACAGAAGCTGAAGGCAAAGAACAAGAAGTATGTCGGAATGATCATGCAGTTGGTCCACCAGCTGTTCTCCGTTGGACAAGTGCCTTTCGTGGATTTGACGGGCATCGACCAGGAAGACCGCGTAAGTCAAAATCATCAAGCCGAGTTTTCTGCAAATTTTTCTGCGAACCTGTCGCTAAGTATGTCGGTCCTGAAGTAAAAAGCGAAATGATCGGCCTGTTGACCAACCATGGCTCTACCATGGTTTCTATTTATATGGTCCATAGTTGATTAACAGAGTATTGTGGGTTTGTAGGATGAAAGTTCCGCGGTATCCAGTTCGACGCCGTCTTCCCGTGTGAGCCACGGCCCATACAACGGAACTCTCCATCCGTCGCAACAGAATGGTCACGGCCGACCTTCTCATCAGTCTGCCAGTCCCAACTCAGCGTCCCTCATGGCCGCCCAGCAAGCCACACAGGCCGCCAAGCGTCCTCGATCCACCGCGGTCCCAGCTCGCATGCGCACTCCGCAAGTCTCCTTCGACAGGACCACCATGTCCTGGCATTCACCATCGCCACGACTCAAGGAAGAATCACCCGACTCACCGTCCCTTCTTCCCATCAAGCGCTCCGTTCCCACAGGGCCCAACTCGGCCTTGCAGACTCTTTTGACATCCAAGTCGCCCAGTCCTTCGCCATACAAACCTTCAGTCATCCAGCACAGCAACGGCATCGACATGAACGGTACGCAATCGAGCGCCATCTTTCGCCTTCTAGGAATAGACCCAAATAAATTGTCTTTGAAAGTGGAAGGTCGGCAAACGAGACGAATCCGTTATATCAAGCGGAGCATGTTTTCGTAGTCATCGGCTGAGAATGCGCCACATGGGATGAAAATCTTGCGCGATTCGTTTGCCGGCCTTCTTATTGGGAGAAGATGAGTCGAAACTAAGTTAGGAGAAAGTAAACTTGATAATAAGCTGGAGTGGTGGAATTATTTTAGGCGCGATGAATGGACTGAACGGTAACTTCACGCAGAAGAGCAATAAGCGCAAAAGTAACCCCATCAAACGCGAACTTCCGGGTTACGGGCCCATTGGTGCCACCTCCAGTTGCTCTCCTGAACCCGGCTTGAACGGTGCCGCCACCCCTTCCGACGCTGACTCCCACGAAGACGACGACCTGGCCAAGAACGTCAAGTCCAGCCTCTTCGTCCCACCGGTCGAGCTCAACTACGTCGAGAGTCGCATGGGTAACGGTCTGATCAAGCGCCCCATCGATGACATTCTGGAACAGATGGGCGTGAACAAGCGCAAGTGCAGCAATATGCAGGCCATGGCTGATAGTCTTCTGTACGCCAATGACGGGTTAGCCACACTGGGTACGGCAATCAACACGGCCAGCGTCCCGCCGCCCAAGACGCTGGTCTTTGCCAAACTTCAGGAAGGTGTCATGTTCCCGGGCGAAGTGGTGGAGAGGACGGGCAGTGGCTGTGTAGTGGCTTGGCTTCACGATAACTTCAGCTCGTATATCAGTGCTGGGGACGTAATGATGTTGAGTGAGGCATTGACGCAAAACTCGAAGACCTCGCTGATGGTCAGACTGAGAAACGGCCAGACGTTTGACTATTATGCCTGTAATCTCTTGGAAGCCAATAGGGATGGATCATATAAGGTCTTCACGCATCGAGGAGACAGCACTCGTGGCGATAGTATCAGGTACGCCCCTACTTCCGAGGAACTTTCTTTCGCGCTGTCGACCCATATGCTAAGTATGGGTCGTCTATAATAGAAAGCAGGGAACTTGGTCAGTTGATGGACCATCATAGTACCCTGGTTTCTATTGATGATTGCCTGTTCTCCGTTTTACATTGCTTTCTCGGCTCTGCTGGTTCGTTCTTGAAGGTTTGGGAGATGTGTGGTTATGTTTAATTGTTTACAGATGTCCTTTAGAGGACCTAATCGTGGTGATGGATGCGAACGCGCCGTTAGTGCTGGACGGCGACATTGGCAGTAAGCGACAAATGGAACTGCTGGCTTCGAGGTCGCCAGTGCCAGAGTCGGTTGTGATGAAGAAGGGAGGTTCGCGAATCGTCTCACAGGCCACTGTGTCCTCCGTAGATGACACCGACATCTTCCGCGGCGTCTGCTTCACCGTCACGTGGCAGAAGAGTCGGGCGGAGGACGAGCAGATGATTACACTGATCCAGTCAGCGGGTGGCGTCGTCGCTGACTCCATTTCGGACCTCATCAGCGTAAGTACTTCGTACTATGGAACTTTTCCAGCGAAACAGAATTGTACGAATGTCTTTCTCTGTAGTTTGCTGGAGAGAAGGTCTTGGTAGCTTCCTGTACCTGCTCGACTTCCATCTACTTCCAGTGCTTAGCGGCGGATATTCCTTGTGTGTCGTATCAGTGGGTGATCGACTCGTACACAGCCAAGGAAAAGCGTGAGTATGGACCGTACCTCCTTCCGGCTGGATTTGAAGACGACCAAGTGATTTTATGGTAAGGAAATTGGCACCATTTCTGATGGTTTCTCCAGGAAGTTTACGATTCACTTGGGTGGTTCCTCATCGTTGCTCTTTCATTCCAGGCATCCAAGAGAGAACATGTTCGGCGATCGGCGCATCAGCTTGTACGGCGAGGATGCTCCGTCCGTTGCTAGTTGGTACTTAGCTTTGAAGGCCGGTGGTGTAGCTGTGACCACTTTGGACATCGAACACATGACTGAAGGTGAGCAATGTCTGTCAGCACAAAAAAACACTGTCTCTTCACCCGATCAATCGGGCAACGACGGGCTTTTGAAATTAATCAAAGAACGTGGGAGAAAAGACCACTTTGGACCAGTTTACCATCTTTTGCAGAAATGGCAAACGTCGACATCGTGGTAGCCCTCGAAAGCTCCTGTCCACACAGTATTCGAGACGCAGCAGAAGCGGAAGGTGGCGTGACGATCGTTAGCGACAACTGGCTCAAGTCCAGCCTGATCCACGGGAAACTGCAAGACTGGGACAAGGCGGAATACATGCCGTCCTTCGATTGAGTTCTCCCTTCACCCACAACCCTCATCCACAAACTCTTCTCACCTAGTACTCGCCGTATCGCTTACCTCGGTTTGCTCCAAGAAACTTCTACTCACAAGTCTGGACTCGTATTCCTCAACAAAATGTATTCTCTCTCTCTTGCACAAGTCGCAATAAGCCAAACCAGCCTCATTATTTATCACTCCAGGATGCCTGTCGATATTCAGTATTACTTTTCCGTAATCTGTTCTATCCGATCGAAGGACCAAATTTTCAGCGCTCAGCCAAATATTTCCCGTCATTCATCACTCTCTCGATCGCTTGGATTTTCCACTCGAACTGGTTTTTTTCGTGTTTATTATTGATATTTTGCTTTCTGTCTTTGTGGTGTAACTTATTACCTTAACTTATCTTGCGTTTCTTGTTTTAAGATCATCGACAATGATGTCACTTTTTTCGAAATATAAATTCGATCCGTTAATCTTCGTCTCATTCGCAACGGCAGTGATTCTGGGTAGCATCTGGGACTTCGGCAGATGATAGTTTTCCCAAGTGGTGCATACTTCCAGCCAATAACAAATGAAGCGTGCGCCACTTGGGCTGAAGATAATGTTCAATGCAGTTGTTGACGTCCCATCTGTTGATCAAGACCATGAATTCGTACAGAGGGTTCTTCACAAGACCAGAAAGTAAGCCCTGAAGGGTAGCTTTGAGTGCTTCCTGCATCATTGATTGTTTCATGACCTGAAACAGTATTAACTAGAAGGCGCTGAAGACCTTCAAGTCCGCATGAAATGGCTTAGATTTATGGGGTTCTTGGGGCGCTACAGCCGGCTGTTGAGGTCCTTCCTCTCTTCCTTCAACGCCAGATACAATTAGACGATCACCGCGATGGTTGCATGCTTGACTGGCTGCTAATTTCCTGAGCTGATTCAGTCATGTGCACAAAAGGCCATCACGGTGGGGGGAGTGGAAGAGCTCGATTTGAATGACTGTAAGAGTCCCCACTGTTACACACAGCACACTGCTGGCAGATTGCGTGCCGCAAGGCAAAGCAGACCCCTTTTATCTAATCCTCGCTTCCTTAATCTCGTCCAGTAGGATGTATGGACCGTAACGCCGGCTGCTCGCGGGAGCTCCTTTTGCAATAGTCTGTTATTGCATGTGAATTAGCTCCTGATAGACCTTCGAGTTTACACCCTGCCATCATCAATCTCGCATTTCTTATACTGATCTCTTCCTGACGAGGACCTGCTGTCTTTCGTTTCTTCTCTAGTCTGTACTCTACCCAACATTCGCCTTTCTTCCTTCCGTGAACGCAGTAATAACGAATGATCATTCTTCTGAATGAGATGTTGTCACTGCAAAGCTGACCTTTGGGTTTATTTTTCGACATCGATTCCCAAGAAAAAGATGGCAGAGACGATGATATCCGGCAGTCGCCGGAGGAAGAGTGCGTGGATGGAGAACCTCGGTTACTGGTTCGCTTGCCCAGTGGTCATTGATCCGTTCGGGAAAGCGTACTACCGCTGGCAGATGATCATCTCAGCGGCGGTGATGTACAACGTCCTGGCGGTACCGGCGCGGATGGGATATGAACAGCTGCGGAACCCGAGACTGGACGTCCTCTGGCTAGCCTTGGACTACTCCTGTGACTTCTTATATCTAAGTGATATTGTGTGGCATCTCTTCATAGGTAAGCGCAGTTCTGAACGAAAAATATATTTGCCAGAATCGACGAGAAAAGTGTCCCCTTCACCTTCGGAAAAACATCATTTTTCAGCTAAATCACTCGTTATTTTACAGTATAGTTCGACAAGCTGCACCGTTTTTGTTTCGTGTACTGTAGTCTAACAAGGGAACGAAGGCCGGTCTGAGAGTCCAAAACTCTTCCAACTTTTTCCATCGAAAGTACTCGGTCCTGACTACTGTTTCAAGGTAGTTTCAACTGCCGGTAACAATCTTCTGGCCCAAGAGAAAACTACAAAGGCGTCGAGCCCCCTTGAAACCACTGTGGGACCTCTGTCTTTTCGACGTCTGCTCGGTCACGCATCGTCCAAAAAACATCGCGTTTCTGGCAACAAAAATGCATCAGATGAACTATTGAACACTTCTGCTGTTTCAATTTAGCGAAAAAAATTTCGTTCTCGTCGGTTTTCCATCGATGAGTGGTCCACCACGACAAATTCCACGGAAGCGAAAATTTTTGTTTCGCTAATCTGAAACAGCAGAAGTGTTCAATAGTTCATGTGATGAATTTTTGTTGCTAGAGACGTCAAGCACGTCTCTAGCGATGCGAACGACGATGCGAGACCGCGTAGACGTCGAAAAGACAGAGGTCCCACAGTGGTTTCAAGAGGGCTCGACGCCTTTGTAGTTTTCTCTTGGGCCAGAAGATTGTTACCGGCAGTTGAAACTACCTTGAAACAGTAGTCAGGACCGAGTACTTTCGATGGAAAAAGTTGGAAGAGTTTTGGACTCTCGGACCGGCCTTCGTTCCCTTGTAAGTTAACGAGTTGATAAGGCAGACGTTTTTTTATGTTTTCCTACACTATATTCTGGTGGAAGTCTCTATTCGAAATGTTGTTGGCTGCAGCTCCTAATTTGGGAGGGCTTGGCGCACTGATGAAGGCAGGACCAGTAATGCGAAATTGAACACTTGCTCCATTACGGAGCAATCTGGCAAGCCTATTGATCGAGTCTTTTTCTGCTGTTGTGAAAGCCAAGACGATCTGTTATTGAATTGCATGGGAGATACAAGGAGAGAAAAGGCTAGAGCTAATCTGATACACACGGAAGCAGTGCGTGTTGGTCCTCCGCGTAAACCGGAAGTCCCCAAGGTTGCATGACACATTTGCATGCGGTTAAATGGCTCCAAAACTGCCATTTCCGCATGAGCGTTAAAGTAATTGCCAAAGTAAGACAAATATGCCATAATCCATACTAATCAAATAAACCTCGTAACGTAGCTTTATCCATGTTTATAATTTAGCCAGCTTTTTTATATGATGAGATTTAGTCTCAGAACACAGCCGTAGCGAACATGCCATATCAACGTGTTTTTCGGGTGTTTTCAGGTATTCCGCGAAAAGGTATTCCGGCCGCAGATCTTCGTATATCACGGAAGCAGTATTTCCGCAGCACCCAGTTCAAGTTGGACATTCTCAGCATTATCCCCACCGACTTTCTGTACTTCGTATGGGGCATCCGCATGGCCGCAGTCCGCTTGAATCGCCTTCTTCGCTTTCACCGCGTCCAGGAACTCTTTGAACGCACCCACGTCCATTCGACTTACGCCGTCTACTTTCGTTTCCTTCAGGTGCGGCTACTTTGAACACTTTTTAAAATCTTTACCGGACGCTGAGATAAAACAGGTAGATTAAATTATCAGTCTATTCCTTCTTTCGAACCGAGTTTTCTTGCTGCTGGTTATCATTGAGGATCAGTTTACGATTAGCGATCCAGAATCCTTTTTTTCATACTGTTTTGAGTATTTTCTTCTGGTCTTTGAGGCTTTACCTCCCTACGTGCTTTTTAGGTGGTTTTGTATTCGATCATTGTGATTCACTTCAACTGCTGCGCCTACTACGCCCTCAACTATTGGCAAGGCTTCGGCTTCGATCTTTGGACCTTCCCGAACTTCGCCAACACCACCACACCGGAAGAAGGCAACTTTATCAACCTGTACCTGCGGAGTTTCCAGTGGGCATTGGTAGTACTTGCCAAGGACGTTGATGGATTGGTCTACGCCAACTGGTACGAATGCGTCCTACGTATCTTTGTCACACTGGAAGGGACCTTCCTCCTGGGTGCCGGCATCGCGATCGCCGAACATCTCCTGGCTGCCAAGAACAGACATCTTGAAGCGTACCGCCATCATTTGGATGCGGTGAAGCAGTACATGGCTTTACGGGACGTCGATGAGCACATGCAAAAGAGGGTTCGGGCCTGGTTTAACTATGTGTGGGAACAGAAAATGTTCACGGATGAACAGGCCGACTTAGAAATTTTACCGCCCATTTTGAGACTGGCCATCGCAAAAGTTTCGTTTCAAGACACGTTTCAGGTACACTCGACCCCAAAACTTGTGACACACCCATCTAAAATCAAACTCCAAGTTCAAAAACAGCGCAGTCCAGTGCTGAGAAAAATTACGATTTCTACACCAATCTGAAACTCTTGCTGTATTATTTTATCACGCTGAAGATGCACTTGCGACACGTAACGGCGTGTGAAGAAGTGGGGTCGTCGGATAAGAACATTGTCATTTCTCCCAAATTCGTACACCGGTCGTTCTTCTATCTTAAATCGCAGTAATTGCTGCTCTTGCAGAGGGTTAAACTATTCCGCGGGTGCGAGCCGCAAGCCCTGGAAGAATTCATCATGCGACTCGAGCGCCATTTCTACGGACCCGGTGACTTGGTTTTCCGCAAAGGCGAAGTGGCCCGCGAAATGTACATTGTCCGGACCGGCATACTCCACATTGTTTCCGAAGATGGATCCGAGATCTACGGGTCACTGTCGCAGGGTAGCGTCTTCGGCGAAGTCAGCCTCCTCAGCGGCTTCACGAAGGTCGACCCACTCCGCACACAGACCGTCCGCAGCCAATCCTATTCCGAGCTGTTTACGCTGTCCAAGCAAGACTTCCAGGAAGTCCTGGAGAGCTTTCCGTTGGCGAAGAAGGCGCTGGTCGAGAGAGGTCGGCCGAGTGGTCGAATGGACTCTACCCCGGAAGAGGAGCAGAATAAGTCCCCGACGGAACATCGATTGGACAAACTGGAAGATACCACTCCGCAATTGAATAAAAAGATGGAGGAGGCTTTGGCAAAGATGGTCGAGGAGACAAACGAATTGAAGCGCCACCTGGCCAAACTGGAAAAACTGGACAAGTTAGAGCACCAGCTCTACATGATCGACGGCGTGGTGTAGAAAACTGCTGAAACCGCATCGCGGAAAGCGTTCGAAAGAAATCGGCTGATTTAAATCTTGCTTTCACATAGAGTACTCTATATACTCCAGTACTAGAGATGATAATACTATAATTAAACGCCATGGGTTTTTCGAGCGAAATTCAGTACTTGACGGTTATTCACCAATTTGTGATCACGGTGTCATGTCTCACACCTCTGAATTCTGCCTCACCGCTAGTTCGGTCTCGCCAAGAATAGCCCACATCCAGTGCAGAGGTTTCTCCATAGAATGGCTCATAACAAATTTTAATGGTCTTGATAGTCCGCCACCACGCCAGATAAGCAAGATGTCGGAAGAGCCCCTGTTCGTTCAGCGTACAGGCCTTGTCAACATATTCACCGGAAGACGATCCACACCCTTCCAAAAGCGACTTGCTCCTACAATAACAGAACGTCGTTCTTTGTCGTACCCTTGAGTTTCCTACGTGTCGCATCTCGAAGGTCAATATCGGCACATGGTTTTTCTTCTAAGGATGGGTTCCTTTGCTGTCCAGAATGTTTCTGTGATCTTGGTTTCAGTGCTGTTATCCGTCTGCTTCCAGCAGACGACCAGCGGAGGCCACAGTACTTATACTTTGACAGGACATGGAGCTAGTAGCTTTGTGGAGCTTTCACACGAGCAACGAACCCACTTGATCCGTTTTCTGACGCAGGCAAGTTTTCCACCTGGCACCACCTTCTGTGAATTGAACGACCACTGTGACAGCAGACTTCAACGATGCGATACCACGACCAAGCTGTGCGTTGCAAAGGATGCTCCAGAATACCCTCTAACTATGCCCAACAGTACGGACTCGTTGTCAATACTCGCAGCTTGACATCGGTGTGTACCGTAAACTGTACAGATGCTTCTGATTGCAGCAACGTGCGAAGATAATCACGAATGCCCGTTCCTGTACCGGTGCTTTAACAACACATGCGAGTACACGTTCTTCAAAGCCTGCATGGGAAAGGTGGATTGCTTTCAAGAACTGGGGTTGGAATACGAATGCCGGGAAATATCAACGCAAATTCCTGGGAAGCAGTGCTATAGAAGTAAGCAGCGCCACCTATACTGTAGCGCGTAGTAGACCAAGAGGAGCCAAGTTATCCCAGTACTTTGAACGCTTGCTGGCTTTCAGAGTGTCATCTGGACCGCGACTGTCACGACTGCAACGGGAACAGATGCCGATATCCAGAGACCTTTCGCAAATTTGTCACTTGCTGTGATGGCTATTGCAGCAGAAAGATTGCCTGCGACGACTACAATTGAGATACCCACCTGTACAACTACAAACCCACATGACACCATCAACTTCCTCATCGTACAGCCAGCAGACTTTGTTTCATGGCAAAATCATGAGTTACATACTTTATCGTAAGAGAATCGGGCAATCTGTGATATGCAAATAGCTTTACTGAAGAATTATAAATTGTAACGTCCATCACATGTGCTGTAAACACGATGGTGGGGTTTGTATGGTGAGCCGCGCGACTCACAAGTCCACAGTACTTTCACCGCGGGTGGATGCGC
>BDGG01000002.1:3465426-3530207 GCA_001949185.1 Ramazzottius varieornatus | reverse complement strand
CACCATAGATTTGACTGTCGATCCGCGGGAAGCGTGGGTCACCGCATACGGTGTCCAAATGACGAAACATTCAAGCTGCGTCTGGCATATCTCGCACGCAGCCGCAGTGCAATGCATGCGCAGCTAACCGCCAAACTTTAGCTCCAAGGATGCCAAAGTTCACAATATGAGTAATGCATGACCCTGGATCGGTGCCCAGGATGAGTAAATTTTTATCAAACCATCGAGTTTGATATGGCGGAAATGGCCATTCGTCATACAGAAGTATTCTCACGGTTTTGCATGTGGGAAAGGCCGCAAAGTTCTTTTGCATGTGACGCACGCTGATCACGCTTCTTTATCACGAGTTACTGCTGTTGTTTATATGCTGTGTTCCAATCTGGGACTACGATTACAAAAGAATCTAATTTGATGGAGGCACTGCGTACCGAATCCATCCAACAACGACGTCCGAGCTGTCATTTTTAGTCTATCGAGCAAACTGTGTTTATTTTATGTGCGAAAAATAGAATATGATATTAAAGAGCTCCTTTAATGGTTGTTCGGGACGGATCTATTGACGTACGATTTTATGGAACATGTCTACACCGAGGCATCTTATTATATAACTGGATCGAAGGAATCCGGAGACATACCCACTTTTTCTGTCGCTTGGAAAAAGCAGCCATCATATCTCCTTCTTTGTCCCACTACTCAAGAACCATGGCAAAAAGCTACGTGCTTTCTCTTGTTCTTGCCGTGTTGACTGCCGTTCTCTTTGTTTATGGGCAAGCAGTGCCTCTGAAAGGAAAGCGAAATGGTCGAAACGGGAACGGTTATGGTCTTGGTGGTGTAAACTTGAGCCTGGCCGATAACCATTCGGACCAGTGGATGTCGCTGAGTGACGATCTCAAAGAGCTTCTCCTACAAGCGTACTACACCGCGGGAATTCCAACTGAGAGCGAGCTTCAGATCTGCAATGGCACCGAAGAATGTCCCGCCAAGTTCCGCTGTGACGACACATGGAAGTTTTGTGTAAAGAAGGACTCGCCGCATTTTCCACCTACAGGTACCGTAATAGCTTCCCAAAACGCATCCGCTTGACGAACGTAAGGTCGTGTAGTGTGCCCTGGTTTTTTTTGCAGATGGGTCGTGCAGCCAAGATACAGATTGTAAGCCCATGTATCGCTGCACCGATCGCAAATGTCTGCTGACCGGTCCGATGACGTGTAGATCGCAGGCCGATTGTCTGACAGTTCGCGGTGTAGAATTCGAGTGTGTGGATATACCGGAAAAGATTCCTGGAAAACGCTGCTGGCGAAGTAAGTTGACAGGGTGCCCCTACTTTTTCGCAGTACTCTCAATATATAAACTGATAGCACTCTCTCATAGTAAACTGAATTTGCTGAAATTAAAAAGCTCTACGATTGTAGAGTGCGAATCCGTTCACTCGTGTATGGAGTGCGAAGTGCAGTTCGTTGCTTCGAATACTACATCGACCGACACGGATGTGGTCGTCAGTACCTGCAGAGTTCCCCCGCCGTTCCGTCTAACGATACAATGCCGAAACGGCTTCTGCTTTAGAACTCAAAGAGTGGATGTTTCGCCGAAGGCAGCAGACTAAGAACTCGTGTAAGTTCTATCTCACCCAGTTGCAACCCTTCTTCTTTTTCTCAGATCTTTTCTTCATGATACATAGTTTAGGCTCTTTAACTATCTCTTCTATGGTTACTGCTGTTGCATTATCGTATGGCAGAAGAACTGCATAGGAGACCAGAGCAAAATTTTATGAAGATCCGAAACATGGATTATCCAGTTTTGGGTGGAGAAGCACAATAGTTATAAAGAATGATTTCACACAATATACGTGATAAGGCTCTGTGGCCCAATGGTTAAGGCGCCTGACTACGAATCAGGAGATTCCGCGTTCGACTCGCGGCAGAGTCACTTTTGACATTTTCCCGTCCAGTGGAAATTGGAAGACTGATATTTTGAACCGTGACAGCTTTCCCGAAAGAAAAGACCATTTGTGCTTTTACCATGTTTTTATCGCGTATGTGACAGGTAAAAGCAGGCAACTCAAACCTTGTTTTGGAAACCAAAAAGTTGACCACGGTGGGGGTCGAACCCGCAATCTCCTGATTCGAAGTCAGACGCCTTGCCATTAGGCCACGCGGCCAATTTTGTGAACGAAGTCCGGTTTTATTCCGATGAATTGTAACAATCAGAACTTAGACTGCACTGTAAGTTTAGTGGCTTTACAGCTTTTGCAAGCTGCACCAGGAATTACGACGCTCGACTAATCACCTGAATGTGGAAGTGTTCCGTGTATTTCGAGTTTCATCTGCTTTTCTTGATTGGACAGACAATATTTCGGTGTTAATTATTCATTCGCAAGAGATCTATCGGTACACTTAGAACTAGAAAGATATTCGTGTCAATGCGAGCAGAAAACTCCCAGTCTACAAAACCCTAACGCCAGGAACTATTTCTCAACAATCTGATTCTCGCACACTATTCGGCCTTGAATCATCATGACCGTTCAGTCTCAAACTGGCCGTGACATCATCCAACTGCGCTTCCAGACTACAATTCCTTTTATAAATCTCGAGATAATTCAACTGAAGCTGCTTTTGGTACTTCACCACCTTCTCTTTCTCCTCGAACCACGTCGCTCTTTCTTCCTCGAACGTTCTTTTTTCGGTATTGTACTTGGCTTTCATGTCTGCCATTTCTTTCTTCAACCTCTCCATGTCCATATAATCCAAGGACTCGCAAAGGTTCGCCACGATAGATTCGCGGTTCGATTTCGAGGCGGCACCACTGTCCCTTCGCGTATCGAGTTCTTCCCTAGTCGCGTCAAACTTCTGCTGTACTTGGTAGAGTTCTTGCGAGAGGAAGTTGAGAGTTTGCCGGAGGTCTTTCAGTTCCGCATTCCTTTGTAGGGCTTCCTTTTGGGCAGCTTCCAGTTTTTGTTGGAGGATGGTGACTTGCTGACAGGTGGCCTCGTTATCGGCAGTACGGGTAGATTTCTTCAGTAAGGCAAGCTGGCCGTTCTTGTCACCGACGCTCCAATTAGCCTCGTCCAAGCGTATCTGTGCGTCTTGACATTGCTTTTCTAATTGCTGAATTGACGATTCCATATCAATTTTACTGTTCATGGCTGTCTGCACTTGTGTCTGCAGCTTGACACTCTGCCCACGCAGCTCCTCAATGGTCCGCGTCAGCTCGGCAACGCGCTGATCCTGCTCTTTTCGCTGCTTCTCCAGTAGACCTTCGTAATGCTGCTTGATGGACTCATTCTGCCTTCGCCAGGCAGCCTAAACGGCAGATGAAACAATGGTGAGTTCAATCACACACTAGAATGCGAAAGACACGGAAGTGGTTTCCGTAATATACCTCTTTCTCTTCGTGTACCCTGAAAATCACATTCTCGTTGAGCTCCATGGTTTTCCGCAGTGCGATAATCTCGTTGTCGCGGTCTCGAAGAAGGGCTTCGTAGTTGATAGCAATGCCGGAATCACTCGGAGAAGGTGTACTGATGACATGGTATCCTTCGTCCAGGTTGAAAGCTTCTTCGTCACTGCAGATAACCGTGAAAAATCAGTACTGAGGACTTCTTTTGTAGGTTAAAAAAGTTTGAATACTGAGGACTTCTTTTGTATTTTTTGAAATATTTGAAAAAATTTTGATGGAAGACTTGTTTTGCGTCAACACTCACGTGGAGCCGATCATGCGAGCATGGTAGGTTCTTGGGGTTCCCGACGTAGCGTTGTACAAGCTCTCGACGCTTTGGTCACTGCAGCTGACATATCCATAGCTGGACTTGTCACTGCTGGACGGATAATACACATGTTGACTGCCGGTCTCCTCCTTGACGGACGACGGTGTTGAGCGGCTTTTAAAATCACTGCTGCTGGCTCCAAAGGGCGCAATGGCTTTCCGGTTCCCACTGCCCTTCCAGGGGTCAGATAGCGAACGTCCGGTGGGCTTACGACTCAAGTGGCCATTAGAGACCGATTCAGCCGTGGGCTTGGTCGAACTGTGGGAAAGGGACGGCTTGGGTGAGGTCAGTGGAGCCACCACGTCGTCCAGGTCCTGATCGATATCGATCGGCGTCCGGATGTACGGCCGGAAGGCAATAGGCCGGATGAGTGCCGGACTCTACAAAGTAAGAAAAACACTGATGAATAAAGCATACAGCGAAACAAAATGCGCCACATTAGAACAAATAATGCTCTTTTGATTTTATCCTTCCGTCTGTATAGTGACCGCCCATAAAGCGGGAATATAAATAGGCTCTTACAGCCAGATGTGACCCACGCGTTTCCTCTCCATGCGAGTTTATTTTCATAACCAAAGATGAACGTTACTGGAATGTGCGGACTAGAAGGACTTCCCACTGTTCCCGATAATACTTCCAATGCTAGTTTTGATGCTTTTGGGTCTTCAAATTGTGCGTAACTTTGCTAACATTCGATCACTTTTAGTTTTGTAATTATCGCTCGTGAACGAAGATTTCTTAGTCGACCCGAGCCAAGCTTGCGTTGGATAGTCATGCAAAGCGGTTGGAGACCACTCATGCAGAAATGTTCTTAGTCGATATGATCTACCGAAATGCGGATACACTGTGAGCGAAATTGGCGAGAGCTGTCATAATTCATCATTTCTGATATTGGTCACGTCGTTGACTGTGTGGCAATACGCTATGCAGTCATCATTAAAATGTTCTTAGTCGGAATGAGGCACATGCATGCAATTTCCCGCGACGTTTTGATTTAAGTCTGAGCTCGAAGACAACATGCTCGCACAAGTCTCTTCACATATGGGCACTCATGGCTACAATTACCAAATTATAACTTTTCACGTCTTTCCATGTCTGCTGACCCGTTATGTGTCACAAACAGTTTCTCCATTACACCTTGCCTTTCCCCCTTCAACTTGTCTGATTGTTACCCACTTTGAGAAATCGACCTCTTGTGTTGAAATTCGAAACCTTGAAAATGCCACCGCGTCCATATTCAAATTCAGCTTCTAGCTATAAAGCAAAGACTTCTAAAGCTTCTGTCAAACCGGTTTAAACTTCTTTCTCCCTTCTTTGCATTTCTAAAGCCTCTGTGGTCTCGGTGGCTGGAAAGACGACCAAACCGGCTCGTTTAGAGCAAGTAAAAGTCATAGCAAAAGTTCCGAGGCAAAGATGATCTTTTTGTTCAGTAAATATGAATAGATATGCTGGACGCGGATTAAGTTTCCCTCCTTCAACAGGTGAAGGAAGGGAAGAGGCCAGTTTAGACGGCTCAGTCACATCACGATATCCGCACCTGTCTAGCTGACAAGTTCGCCGGTTACGCTTGAACTACCACCGGATGTATTCAGCCGGCTTGCAAGGAGGCTGAAAGCTGCCTGGTGACATCGGTCTTACTCTCGAACTGTCTGCCTTTAATCCACATAGACAAAATGTTTTTTGATCAGTCAAACATGTGTCAAGAATCAAGGCGGTGATTAATTGTGACGTTAACATGGGCGTGGTTGGGTCTCGACTGGTGGGAAAATGCACGAAGAATGTGGGAATGCGTCATCACTTCGAAAAATGAAGTTTTTGCGGTGTCGATAAACTGTCGTGCCCAGATAAGCGTGGATAAACGTAGACAAACGTAGAAAACATGTATCTGACGAACTTATGATATTCATATCATGATGCTGAATCTTCTAAACGGATTTTGGATAAACGAGAAATATTCCCGGCATGCTATTTAACGCGTTGATAGTATAGCTATCTCCAGGAGTTGTGTATGGGTCATAAAGATAAAGGGTGTTTTGGACAGGAAACGCTTTTCGATCGGTCACGATCATTTTCTTTCGGTCATTGGAAGTCCCAATTCGATTTCAAACTGCATTTAATCAAATAAGTTTTGGAGTTGTTGCAGCCCAGCCGCGCCTTTCATTTACCCACTTCCAAAGAGATATTTAGGGAATTCGTTGGATATCAATCGATATTCCCTTGCACGTTTTCCTTATTGAATTTGCTCATCGATGCGAACGACCGCTGTCCAATGGCCAGAGCGGCCATAGCAAGCCGAAGCCAAGAAATAAGTTCATCCCTAGCCATTGTTTAATCTTATCTCAGGAATCCATGGAAGATCAGGGATGCAGGCGTCCCCTTGCCTTTCACACCATTGTCAAGAGCAATCGAAAGGCGACTTGTAAAGGTGGCAATTATTCTTCTTAAGCACATCCCGATTACCATATCTCTCTGCGAATACACCGAAGAGTAAAACGGCTCTTACCTGATTGTGCAGCACACCGCTGACTGGTGCTAATTTGGGTGGGTCAGGGGGGGGATTGACACTTGAAGTAGTCTGGGAAGAAATAGGTGCGGTCAAGACCGACGTCGATGTCGACATTTTACTCCCTCTTCCAGTCACAGGAAAGGATAAATGCGTAGAAGAAGGGCAATATGAATTTCGTTTTGAGTTATCTCCTGGGGAAAGTGTAGAAGCATGGCAGCGGTAATTTCTTTTGATCACGGAGGGGTTATTTTCCGGTGGAGAAATCGTGGAAGAAGGGCTGCGGTAAACACTGTTGATTTCCTCGTACAAATGATCATCCACTGATGGAGTGGCTTCAGCCACTTTCCTACGATTCTGTTGAGTAGATGCTTGTCGGGAATTAAAATTCAATGAGGACGGAGCTTTGGGATTAGTGGCGACGGGAGCAGGGGATTTCTGCTGCAATGCCAGGGAAAGTGTGGCGCTCTCATCGGGCGCGCAAGATAAACGATTGATAGTGCTGGAGCTACCCGACAGGGAGGAGCCGGTGCGGGAAAGGCGCTTGATGTTCACAGGAGCCGGCAACGTTGGTGTCGACAGACGAAATGTATGGACCGATTTATGCATCTTTGATCAAAACGTGTGCGCTAAAAGAGAAAGGAACGCTTGATGCATAAAATAACGTAATATTGATACAGAGATGTCCAATGTTGTCTTTCAGCAAGGGAGGTTACTCATGTTACGCTGAGAACTGCTACAGTGTGACGGTCCGCCGTAATGCGGCTGACTCGTTTATCATAATGTCTGTGTATACAGTATAAAATGCTCCATTTTTGGGTCCATGTCGCATTTTCCGTTCTAATGCGCTCGACTTGCCTGTGCTTCGATGATAATGCTACAGCTGTCGTATTACGCATCATCGCTCGTTATGCGCTGCACGGGAAAGCGGGTTTCTTATCGCGCGGGTGAAGTACGAATGTAGGTTTCATGGGCGTATGCCGACGTTGGCAGATGCTATTACAGCGTCTTCTTGAACATGTATTCATCGATTTGTCAGTCCCATGTTGATTTTTCGATGCATGGACAGACAAGAAAATGTAAATTGAGTATCGGATCGGAGTATCGAGACTCGAAATTTTTTCTACCGATTCTTCCAAAAGCAGCATGCGATCCAGCCCTGTAAAGATGAACGGTCTGATGGTAACTCAATTTTTTGATGAAGCGGAAGAAAGTTTTGCGGGCTTGCTGAACAGCACTTCCGGAACACGTCGTGCGGAAGTGGTAAAAGACTGCGCCGTATGAAGTAAAGAACAAGGCCTGATGGTTCAAAGATCGACCGAGTTCGTGACAAAAGTGTACATCCTCAGTCAGTGCCAATCGCGCTAAGCAGCCCGTTAATCTTCGTTTGGCGACTTTTTACCAGCATGTTTTGTCACGACACATTTCGCTCCAGCATGGTTACAACATAGGCCTTCTTTCGAATTGCAAGACAACGCAGAAAAGCAGAGAACCCACGTGGAGCAAGCTGTATCGTGTCAAACTACGCGGGCCCAACTGTGAGCGAGTTGTTACGCGCAATGGTCGGTCAAATGGCCCGTTCTCAATCTGTCATCGAAAAACCGCGAGAAGCCAATTAAAAAAAGCAGTAATGCCTCGTTGCGGAAGGTTTTTCTCTCAACGAGCTTGGTCGGACCTAATTACGTACAGACTGACCGGTGGATGGTGTTAGTGCATATTGATCGTGACAGATTGTCTGTGCCGTCGGCGGAATTGTGCAAGCGAGTTTCTTTTCTTCACCGTCAAGTTTTATTCGGAGCGGGTTTTGATTGACCATGTGAATGTTTGCGAGAGCTCTTAATCGTTTCACGGTTAAGTGCTTCCGCACAGAGAGCCGACTGTGCAGTCGCAGAGGACCGTGAAGGTAAGGAGGGACCGAGCTGGTTCTCCGCGGCCCTTTTTTGATGACATCAAAAGCGATCTGATGTTTTGTCACAGCGCACCCAGAACAAACATGGGTATGTTACATACTGTGTAGAGAATGCAATGGAATGAAAGGTATACACTGTACGAACGTGTTTGCGCGTCTCAAGGTAAAACCTGAGCTGCTTTGTGGTTCTTTGTAACCACGTTCGAGCGGCCATGCGATGGCTTCATCGAAGTGTCCATATGGTACGCAAATGACCATGCATAATCCACCCCGCAGACCTGCATCACTGCCTGTACTGACCAAGAACCTCTGCTGTAACACCGGAAAGGTCGAAGGGTCCTTCAGAAGAAGTCATGACACAAAAATTCCACCATTCTCCAAGAACACCTTCGTCTACCACGTTACTTCCTGGTTTCGATCTTGACTAGGCTTATGCAGTTTCGACGTCGGCACGCTTTGTTGCGGGAATTGTTCTACGATATTCGGCCAAGAATCAAAACGTAAAGTCACGAGCGACATGAGTCAGGATCTGTCGTCGGGCACGGAATCTCTGACTTTCTGGTGCTTGCCTTACGTAACGGTAAGCGAGAGAACGAATGCCGTTGTCGGACGAGTAAGTGGACAAGTGTGATTTGCAAGGTGCAAAGACTTGTCACGCACTGGATGCAAGAGCAAACCCTACATGACAGCCGCCACAAGCTCTTGACTTGATCCCCACAGATCCACTCTCGGAAAACCACGAAGACACTCTACAGCCCACACTCCAATTAAAAACAGACCCTGAACCTTTTGTCTCAACCCTCAAGAACCACAAGACAACTTGTATTCAATCTGAACAATCCCACGATGATATCATCCTGAACTACCATCCTCCTGAACTTTTCATCCTGAGTCATCCTGAACTTTTCTTCGAGCCCTTCCTGAATATTCTCTCTGTATATTTTCCGTAAAAGTTTGGACTGCAGCAACCTGTTACACTGGTTAACGTTGCCATCTTAGTTCCCGAGCGCAATAGACGAAGAACCGGCTGTGCAAAAAACAAGGTTGTAAACGTGTCATGTCATAAAAGAACAAAGGCAGCGCCATATGTCAAAATCTGGCTTCGACAAAAATGGCGAAGAAAAAACGTAACTGACAGCTGCAAGCTGTGGGCCTCTTCAATGGCCGAAACAACAGAAGGCTGTTGATCGCGGCACACCATATATTTAAGACTACCGGGAAAAGTAGTCGCGCCAGAGTGGAAAAAACCTTTGAGGGTGATTTGTGTGGAGGTATTGTAGGAATGTGTGGCGCATCTCGAGACGACAAAGGAAGGACTTACCGGTTTAAAACCGTGAGATCAACGAGATATGCGAAGGATGGGATCAAATCTCCACAACAAACTTCCCCAATCACAGAACACACAAGAGAGACCGGATATCAGCTTTCCAATGACATAGATGCATGATGAAATCGAAGGCAGTTTATGTAAAGTGCGGTACGAGATAATATTCAGACAAGGCAGCGATAAGGTGAGATGGTATGCAAGCCAACACTTGACGGGGAAATAAACAAGCGGAATAAGAATGATCGTTCCGATTTAACGCACGTCTTGACGAACAGCTTGGAGCTGGCGATAAAGATGGTGCGCTTTGCCACTAGAACTGCTGCTTCAGCTGCCTTACTCTACGATCTGTAGTGGCTGCCGCGAATGCTGACCGTGGCGAGACGGAAGATCGACAGCTCGGTGGGCGTCGGCGTGCGAGGTGATTGGCCATATGTTTATCTTCTGTCTTGCGGATATTGTACGGAAAAGCACATAATAATTATCTTACTGAAAATTATATCGTAATTTAGACAATAATATTCCCCAGAGATGTTCGAGGTACGCCGTAAAATTACTGTGTATTCGAACCCTGATGACGAAATCCAAAATTAACTCAGTGTCTCTAACGTAGAAAATCGTCGTGGTCTCTTATACCACAGCCAGCAAGTCACAAAACGACGTCCAGCGAGAAACCGTACCAAGTATACGGGTACCCTAAAAGGAAAATGAGTACAAGGGAATTAGAAAGTTGTTTTTTCCAATCCCATCTTTTTACAAGTCTAATAAGGTCCTTCAACAAAGAGAAGAAGACTGTCTGGTCGAAGTTCAATCTCCGTCCGGAACCAACTGACCAACACGATCCAAGCTGACAGACAAGTAAAGATGCTATTATGTCATATCCAATTTGCACAGTGAAGTCGATCTTCGGACGGCGCACTCGACCAGCACGTCCATCTATCTACGCGGCGCAAGAAAGGCTTGGCAAAACGTAATTGAAGTACCCCTCTGACTCTTGATCGCCCTCTGCATCCGTCTGACGCGTTACATCGTGAATTGATTATGCACTCCTTCAAGCCCAGCAGCTGTCAGTGTCTTGACCAGCGGCTACTGTCTCCAGACTGCTAATTTGCTGCAGATGTTTCGGAATATTCGCTCTTTCCTCCCTGTGATCTTGACGGGTGCATAATTGTACACTGTAAAATGATCAAAGTTGGTATTCAAGTACACTATGTGGTCAGCTTGACCTGTCGCTTCAAGAAGGCTTTCTTATCGCCAGCCAAACACCTGCCTCAATCTAGATGATCGAATGGAAATTGACCATAGTCTTGCAGATGGTAAACAATGAACAGCTTGTGTGTACGAATACGGCTTCATCAAACTGCATGATCAAGCCTCCGATCATCGGCCATTGTCTAAACTATAACATCTCCTTCAAACTCAATATCACTGACGAATTTCCTTGTTGATCAGAATCCACTGAGTAAACTTCTGTTCATCTTTTCCTTCACCCCGCTACCAAATCTTGCACTGCAACAACAGAAAGGTAATGACATCGACTCTTGACAGAGCCGACCTACATTTCTTCTTCCGGGTTGGTTCTCGAGTACCGCGTGCACAACGTTGTAACCGCATGGTCGGTTCGGAAATGACCGTTATCTGAAGTGGTGCATGTTTTCATTGCTTTTGGCCGAGAGCTTGCGCCACTTGGGAAAACAATCCGGGTTGGTCGGGAAGACTATTAGGCTGGAAAACAAGACAAGCTTGAAACATCCATCATCGCAAGGTTCTCAGCAAGCTAGGGATTATGCAATTAAGAGCTCTCACTACACTTAAACGACGTTAATACTAAGCCGACACTTTGCTGTCATGATTAAGGCCATCCGCTGGCGGCATCCTTTTTTGAGACCTGTTAAAATCATCGGTCAGTCATCGAGCATCACAAGTTGCTCTACAAGTCTCAGTCTACTCTCCAGACTCGACCAATTCGGTATTCTATCGATAAGCGCTTCACGTGTTCCACGTGCCGTCGACAGGTGGTGATTGCAGCTCATCTGCTCATTACCATTCAGTCCTGTAATTAGAGAGTAGGCAAAAAAAGGTGAACCGGTTTCGGAGGGATGATGTGACACCTGCCTGTTGCTTGCATTTATAATTACTGACCACATATGTCGACGCTCAAAATGAGCAGAGCATATGTTATTGACGAGAATAAATATCACTCTCGACGTTTCGCGGGCGGTTTAGTTGAGCGGAAGAATAATAGGAATCAGGGAAGCCGCAGAAGCTTCAGTCAGCCGAAGGCAGCAATGCAATTAATACAAACCAAACTGTGTCAGAGCGTCAGCGCTAACGAGGAAGCATGTCTAATGGTGTCTGCGGTTCATGGAGCGAAGGATTGACGACGAGTGCTTTATTTTAATTCAGGACACCAGCTGGAAGCCGCTCTAATCCGAGCGGTGAATGCAAGCAAGTGTATCTTGTAAGCGAAATCCAAGTACGATACCAGCTGCCTTCTTCCCTAAACCTTTTGACTGCAACGGAAACAAAAGAGCCAGAAAGCTCTGACAGGGAAGCAGGCGAGAAACACGGAAATAGGAAACGGTACGAGCAGGTCTTATGCAGGTCTTATGTTTCGCGCGTGTCCAGTGAACCTAGTGTGGCTACACCATAAATATCGGAAAACTGTAGAAGAACCGCCATTACGAGCTACCATTCTTCCTGTACATTCAAGCTCACATTGATATCAATGGCACTCAACAGCCATCAAGGATTTCCTAAGCCAATAAGCGTTCGAAAATCGGTTCGTAGTATCATTCGACCCACTTTTTCTATAAAGCCTTAACGGTTCTTAGGAAAGATGATACTACACAGACCTCAAAATCATTTTTCTGCATAGGATCATATGCAGGTAATATTATCCGAGTATTCTTCTCGTTTACACTGGAGCAGATCGCTGTTGGCAGTTTATAAACGAATGTCAAATATCGCTGCTCACCGAGGTTAATGTGGTCAGTGGTGCTCCGACCGTCTACTGTCATTCTCTGCCGCCCAAGTGTTTGATAATTATTTTACTAACCGTCATCTGAGTGTTTGCACAGTGTTGTACTCTGACGCTACAGTGTGTGGCGCCAGTAAACTCTCTTCAAGGATGTCTTTTATGACAGCAAGACAGATCAGGTCAATCTGGCACCGCTCTAACAATGATCTAATTAATAGGATGAGCTGATCAACAAACGCATTCCAATAAACGTTTACACAAAAGACAATGCTCAGCTCGCATTATGCTGCGGCCACTCTCTCCCTCTCTCTTTCTCTCTGTGTGTACACGTGCGTCACTTAAGTGGGTAATGCATTGTTCAGCAAGAACATCACCAGCTCCCGTTTCTGCAGTATGTGCCGCATTTTCACTTCGAAAGAGGTTACACCCATTGTCCGGATTAGATGATCTTTTAGCCGGCTGAAGCCTCCGGCTTTGATCAGGTAAACCACCGCGCAAGACAAGGAAGGAAGGCTTCGGAGTTCGTCGTACTTCTCGTGGATCTTGCGAAGATTCTCGTCGTACTGTTATAAAGGGAAAAATGTATGCTCATCAAATCGTTCTCGTCAAACGGTATCACCTACGGTTTGTGCGATGTCCTTGGCAAGGTCGGCTGTATCGTCTTTCTCGGTGGGCGATGGGCTAATTTCGACAAATATCGCGTGGTATGGTAAGGCTAGACCTAGGGCGAGATCCATAATGTTAGGTGTGTTGTTTCGAGGAATGCGCGCCCAATCCTTAGGTGATAAACTACGGCAACCGTGGGTGGTGCTCAAAAGGAGTCTAACCTAGATCAACATTAGCGGAATTCAGCAGAATATTTTCGCAGGTCGCGTAGTCCACGAGGTTAGAAATGCGCGACTTCATCTGAGCTATGGTGTTCATCAGGGCGCGGTACACAGAGTTCTCGGGAACTTGTTCGCCTCTGACACTCAAGGTCGCACTCGGTCTGAAAGTACAAAATAACGTAGGGGAAAGCGGGTGACCGAAGGCTGTAGTAAATCTGTAGGAGTGTAGTTTACTCACTTTTCCTTGAACTCGACCACAGGAATCTCGTTGTAGAAATCCACCACTCGAACGATATCACCTGGAAGAAAAACGAGCCTTATTGGGTTCAACAAAAAAATTTTTCCTCCAATAACAGCAGAAGAAATACTGTAGCAAAGCGGTGTGCCGCACAATATACGTTATCGCTTGTAATTACCTAGCCGGTAGCGATTCAAGTTGGCTGCCGTGGTAATTACCAGTTCGTAATCGTGGTTCCATTCCAACTGCAACATTTTTGAACGGTTCCTTAGCTCGACAAGGGCCCAACAGGCAACAGGTCAAGCAACTTTTTGGGCAAGAATGAGTTCGAATATTTACCTGTTCCATGAAGAGAGTTTTGGGTTGCTCCTTATCTTTGTCTCTCAGAGGAATGAATTCGTAGAAGTTGACATCGGGTAGCAGAGCGAATCTACTGGGATACATTTGTGGCCATAAGTTAATGCCAAAAAGTCCTTCGGCTCCGGCGTAAGCCACAGTGTACATACTAGCATCTGTACCAGAACGTATCAAATCCAATTATATCTTAATTCGTATCCTATGAATATCAGTGGCTTATACTGTAACTGGCGCACCGGAAAAAAGAGACGGACGATACCATACCTCGAGCGTAGTAGTCTCGAATGTACCTAGCATAAATGGTGGAAGCTCCCATCGTGATACAGTTTATGATTCTCAACTTTGGCCAGATTCGGTTAGCGATGTTCGAGAACCCTTTCTCAAACTCCCGCTCCAGCCTGCTTGCTCGTTGTTGGTCCGGAGTAAGTTGGCTTTCAAGTATTCTCCGAACACTATCGCTCAGTAACAGGTCTTTGTTCAGAGACCCCAACCGAATATCCTTGACCAGTTCCTTCCAGTCCGCCTCCAGCTGCTTCAGGGCAAAGTAGACCAGGGAAGCCGCCAGACCATCGATGGCTCCGAGGTTTCGGTACTTCAGGGCAAAAAGCAGCTGGACGTAAGTGGCAGCCCGTGGATCTTCGATGTCGTATACGATCGAGGGTGCCGTGAAGACCTCACCGTACCATTGGAACAGGAAAGGGTTTGTCGCGGCTCCACCCACCCGAATGCCGGACGCCGTAGTGTCAGTGCGCTTCTTCGTCCCATAGCTCAACTTGAGTATCTACAAAAAACAGTTTGATCGAATTGTGTTTGCTGTGACACATGCGTCAACCCATCACGGGCCAGCTACGAGCAAGTCTAAAGCGACACCACAGTATTATCATTGACACAGTCCAAACAATCATAGAAATTCGTCAATTCAGCGTGCTGCCACTCTTTGACCATAATCACACATACGGGCCTAAGTCGGTGAAGTTCTTCCCAGGGGATGTGTTTCTGGGCGTTGTACTGTTGCAAAGCCACAACCTGGATGATCTTTTTGGCCACCCTCCTTGTGAAAGGTATCAGCACCGGACCACCAATGGTGCCGGAAGTGTTCGAAAAGTACGACGGCTTTTCTGCCGTCATGACTCTGTCCTCTCCGTTCTTTAGTCTTTCCGTGTACGAGACGTAGTCCGTGGCTTTGGTGAGGGGATGAAGTCGCACGAACGCTTCACAGCTCGTGATGTATTCCAGACTCAGCTTATGGTCCTTGGAGTACTCCGTGCTTTCGTTGAGCTTGATCAGGTCGAGGAGGGTCTCCTCCTGCTGAGCGGCGACGCGGAAGCTGCTTCTGTGGAACTTCCATGTTTGGTAGAATCCGAAGTATCGGTAGGCGACTACAATGCAGTATTGACGGAGGGCAAGGAGAATCGGCCACGATGGATCCCAAACACGATAAAACTCCGTTATCCGGTAGGCCAAGTAAATACATGTGGATACTATACACAAGACAACAAAACTTGAGATCAAGTGGAAAGCCGGCGAAGAGAACGCACGTGGTCGTTGCTTCAAGTGGCGCACGTTCTATCTTGTAACAGTGGAAACATGCGCCGCGCGTGATGACGATCCTGCACGCTCTCCCAAGTACTATGTATTTTGCACGTAAGAACAGCAACTAATACTGGGTGACATTCCTTACCGAGAAGCCAAACGTAAAACGGTACGAAATAGAGCAGACCGACAGTAGCGACAATCAGCGAGATGTGCCAATAGCTGAAAGAGATGTTCAGAGCTTGGTCGGCGGACACTGCCGGTTTGATGAACGGCAGAGCGTGGCTCAGGGATATGGAGTTCTTTTTTCCGCTACGCGCCGGGCTGACCATCGAGATCTTCCGATAGATCTCACTAGAGTGCAAAACCAACAGTGAAATCTCCCAGGCGTTTGTGAACATTGTACTATGTACTTACTGTGAGTTGGGTCGCTGAGTAGACGGCATCTTCCGTGTATCAATATGGAGTCTCGTACGTTCGTGCGGGCCTAAGTCAGGAAAGATGCACCATTTCGGCAGCAAAAGATCCAACTGTTAATAATATTCTTTTACGTAGGAGGTGAACAGGACGTGCTTGCCAGTTGCAATTTTAGTCACAAATCAAATAAAGATAATTGCAGTATCTCTGTTCTCTGATACGATGCGGTAGCGTACATATCGACATAGGACTGGATAGCGAAAGCGATCTTTGTACTTTGGTTCGCGCTACACTGTCGAGCAGAGATTCAGGCAGCAAATTTGGATACTATCTTCTTTAGATGAAGAAGCTGTCTTGATGTACAAAAAGACCATGCCACCGATTTCATTCCCCTTGAAGCCTGCGTGGAAGAAGGATCTTTCGTCTGTTTTACGCGCTGCTGTAAAGCAACTACTTTCCCTTCTCAATGACGTATGCTTGGTTTCGGATCTGCCAAAACAACAGCTACCCGTACCGTACAATTTCGAAAAGCAGTCATGGTGGATATATACACCCCAGAAACTTCACCTCTCCCCTTTGGCCTTTCCGAAGATTCTTCGACGTTTTGCACCATACTTCCGAGACGCTACTGGCGCTACTCGGTCCCTTCCATCTCTTCAGCAGTTCTTCAGGTACCAGTGGTACTGAGAACATACGGCAAGTACGTAGAGGAAACGATAACCTCACTTCCGCCTCGGACCACAAGTTCCACAGGGGGCGTGGGCAAATGATTCGAACCAGATCGTTTTCCCAGGTAGCGCAAACTTCAGCCAATAACAATGCAAAAGCGCGTCGCTTGACACAACGATCTGGTTCAATTCATTTGCCCACGTCCCGCCCACTTCCTACTGTAGTTCCCGTTTTTCACGTAGCGAAAGCGGCTTCAGCTGCTCTTTATAGCCCTTTCTTCGCGGTCACCGCGGTTAGGGTTCTCTGAAGAACTTTCTTCCTGTTCACCGCCCGATCCATCGGTCTACCAGGAAAACAAGGGCGCTTTCCTGTAAGGTGTTCCGGACTTTCGGCTATTTCTAGGTTCAGGGTCTACAACATCGCAACCAAACTTGCGAAAAAACACCGAAGACTGAGGCGGCGCATCGATAAACAGAACAACAACAGTGCAAACTAACCTCTTCCCAAGGCAATCATCCACAACGTCAGTTTTGGCTCATGCTCTAACCAGATGATTCTCATTACTTAGCTGCTCCTGGGGTGTCAGAGCTACTAAAACGATGAACAAATCAGCATCAACTAGCAGAAAAGCACTCAAATCCATCTAGCATTACAGTGAACAAAAACTTTCTCCACCGTACTTCCTTGTAGCTTTTTAGCTCTTGCCGACCTCGTTGCTCGACATGTCTGTCGGGCTCTGTCCGTTTTTTACGTTCCTCCTCCCTTTTCACCTGTTCTGCAAGCACCACACGTCCTCCAATGAACGCCGTGTGGATAAGTTTTCTTACTGTGTTGAAACTGTCAGCTTAACTTCTTCTTGACGTTGAGCATCCCTGCCTTTTCTTTGCAGACTAGCGCCTTCTTTCGGTGCAAGTCTTCGCAGCGCCGACGGCTGGATGCCACGAAAGCGTCGGCGAGCTTCCGCGTATCTAAAGAGAGAGCTGGAAAAGACTCAAAAAAAGACTTCAGAAGGTCCACATATCGAAAGTACGGGACCGTACTGCTTCCAGGTTTCTTCTTGTAAACACGCAGCGCCGTCGAAGGCAGAATTTCTCGAACAGTAACCAACGGGACCACGCCGCTGGTATACAACGACGTTAGCTTCGGCAGCCCGGGAAGCAGGTTGGACGAATTTGATCAACTTACACAAAAAGTCATCGCTGAGATCCTACAACTGAGCCCAAACTCGTCATAGCAATTGAAACTGAGAAACAGGAAAAACGGCACGTGGGCGAAAGAGCTGAATCAAATCGTCGTCTCAGGTGGCGCATGCTTCCTCTGGTACTGGCTGGAAGTGTGCGCCACTTGGGAGAACGATCTGGTTCCGCGTGTCAATCCATTTTGCCAGCAATTACCTGAGCTTCTTTTGTGTGTTCGGACCGCAAAGTGAAGCGTTGACGTCCAGCCACATTTTGCACTTCGCCGAGTGGAATCGGAGGTGCTATCACAGGTTCGAAATAAATAGAGGGTTCGATAATTCGATTCTCCGTTTCGCAAATCGCACCCACCATCTGCCCTGCAATAGTGCTAACTGTCTTAGTATATTCTCCGTGGACGCAATGAGCTAACATTACTGCAACACAATACTAGCTATTACCATTATTCTTGCTGTTGGTGCCGCCACTGCCCTGCACCGATCGAAGAGGGACTTTGATGAGACTGAGATCATCAGGTAAGGAGGATAGGCCAAGCGGACAGGCGCTTTGTCGAAGTCTTGATGTCTGTGTGCGTGAAGCATGGTTCCTCCTAATCTTCGCATTCCACGCGGCCTCAAATCTGATGTAGTACAGTCAGGTCAGAGCTCGTTTCGGAGATGGTTGATCAACCGAACGGTTTCAGAAGCGTCATACGTGCCGCGATGTCAAGAGAGTCCATCGAGAAGGACGAGAACGTGGCGTGGTTAGCTAAAGTTCGGTCTCCATTCCTCCAGTCGTAATGATGATCTTGCAAGGGAGCTGAGCTTTGTAGCAAGCTTGATCAGTCCACCGCCCAGAAAATGGCCACTCTTACAAGCAAATTTGATGGAAAGGATGGAGTCTGCAGAAGAGGACCAAGAGGAGAACAGGATTTTCCAACCTATCTCAGATGGTTCTATCAGTGTGAGTCAGAGCATAAAAATGGTCCACTAAGCGGAACCGAACCGGAACGGGCGGAAATTTCGGTCCGCTTCCGTTTTCGAAAAGGCTTATCTTTTCCGTTTCTTTCCGTTTGGTTTTCGGCCTACAAGTGCTCCGTCTGTTCCGCTCAAAAATGGCTGACGTTGTACTTTGGATAAAATACAACTTTATTAACCTTAAAAGCAAAATGACAAGCTTAACCTCAAAAATCGAGCCAGAGCATCAAGACACTACGATCTGACGATAAAAATGGCTACTATTGATTTTAAGGCACCTTTTCCACCTTGCGTAAGGCACCTTCGTTGTCTAACTTAGGGTGGAAAGGTGGAAAATCGTATATCAGAGAGGCTTAAGGTAGAAAAAAAGCACCAAAAGGCACCGCTTGTGCAGGTGTGCCGCGAACCCGCCCGAATGGTGGTGGGATCAGCTGTTCCTCTCTCGCTGTGCAAAGCTTGTATCCGTGCACCAAATACCAAGCGCGCACCTAGTTACTCTTAGTCAAGCAATCAACCACCATCTGCCTTAGCCCCTGAGTAGCAATTTGTTTTGTTTTAAGTCTCCACCGCGAGAATTTTAGTTTGATCAGGATTTTTGCTGGAAAATGGAAATCTGCGGTTCGAGAAATCCTTCTTTTCTTGGCCCCCGAAGAGCCTGCTCCTTGATCTTATCATCAAGTTATCAAGATCTGACGAATTCTGTTTAACTGTTTCATGACCAGATTCGATGCTTTGAGGAAACAATCTGGTTTGTTGGTTTGCAGACTTGCTGCAGACGGCGGTGATGATGGATCCCGACGTGGTTAATCTCGAGACGGACAAGATCGAGTCTCTGGACTTCCTGAGCTCGCAAGGGGTGGACGATCATCCAGCAGAGCCTATGGATTTCTGGGCACGTCTCATGCCTCTCAACTCTTCTCTCCTGACAGTCCAGTGTATGTATGATGGGATCGAGGCGGAACTGATTAGGTACACAATTTTCATGCACTTTTCCGTTCCTTGCAGATTTGACGTCGGATGAATTTTCTGTGGGAATCGATGTCGACTGCGACTGCGTTCTTCCGCGAGTTGCAGAAGCATCGCAACAAGCGACTCCGTACGGAAGGGGCTGGAAAGGTTACTCGAGAACCCACTTCGAAATCCACCGCGTAAGACCACAGTTGAAGCCATATTTCCGGTCAGCGCTACTTCAAACTCATTACATTTGGATTCATGACGTCACATGTGGCGTGAAGCTTTTTCGTATTCTAAGCTCGACTCGCTGTATGATATTTGTGGTTACGTCATGCATGATGTCATCTGGGTAAAGTCGAAAATGAGTTGTTCGAATTTTGCAGGTGGATGGAGTAGCTTTGCTGGAGGATAAGAGCTCGAATGGAACATATATCAATGGCGTAAAAGTTGGTACGTATTGTGGTGGATGAGAAGCTTATATCTTGGTACGTATTCAAGCGACGGTAGTCGCAGTCACTTCTGGGGGTTGCAGGGAAGTTCAACAAAAGAATCATCCAGTCCAACGATGACATCTCACTGGCGAATAAAAGAAACAGAGGTAGGGGCTAACAAGAACCTGATTTGTTCTGGTCGTTTTCGCTGGGCAGTTCTGGTGATAACAGTTACTGCGTTTCAGTATTTACTTTTATGGCGAAAGAGGGCCGAATCCATTTTGACTTCGACCTTCCCGAGGACTTCACTTCCCAATACGTCATATCTAAGAAACTGGGAAGTGGAGCTTGTGGTGATGTCTACCTAGCTTCAACCAAGGACTATGGGGAGAAATACGCAGCCAAAGTCATCAAGAAGTCTGGCTTCGGTCCAGACAACAAGGTACGACCAGACTGACTTCGGAATTGTGGAATGGCATATTCAAAGGCTTAAAATCGTTTTGACCGTGTTTTCCTTGCAGCAGTCTTGCGTGAGAGAAGTGGAGATCATGCGCCGAACTGACCATCCTAACGTTGTGAAGATTATTGACGTTTTTGATAGTGAATCTCATCTCATTATCCTCCTCGAGGTAATTTGATTTTTTGTTCTTTATTCTTAGGCTCTAGCTTTGTATGTCTGCTTACAGTTTATGGGAGGAGGGGAGTTATTTGACTGGTAAGTAAAATGAGCATCTTTGTGAAGGAAATCTTAACTTGATTTATCATAACGTAGCAAACTTAACAAGAGATGATTTTTGTATTTCGTAGGATTCAAAATTATCTTCCGTCCGTGGAGAAATCACAGCGATGCACTGTGGTGCGAACGGTTTTCAGACAAATAGTGACTGCCGTCAAGCATCTGCATGAGAAAGGCATCGTCCACCGAGACCTCAAACCTGAAAATATTTTGCTCAGCGACAAAGACGCGTCTGTGGTTAAGGTACTATGCTCCTCTGCGTACCTCGCCTTGCAACTAGAATAAAGTGGGCTGTCTTTCTAGATCACAGATTTTGGTCTGTCAAAGCTGATCGACTGTTCAGTAATGAAAACACGTTGTGGGACGCCCTCTTACTGGGCACCGGAGGTGATAGACTCTGACACGGGTACTTACACGAGCGCCGTCGACTGCTGGAGCCTAGGCGTCGTCCTTTTTGCCATGTAAGTACGGTAGAATTGAGTTCAATCAGTTGATTTTGCCATGAAATGTTCATTCTGAATGCGTTTATCGTTCTTTCAGGCTCGCCGGATATCCTGCGTTCTCCAACGATTATATAGGATCAAGCCTGGAGAAGCAGATCCGAACGGCGAACTACAAAATATATCCACCCGCATGGGAAACGATCAACCCTTTGGGTACTCCAGTCCTTTAAAATACCTTCACTTGAAGATTTAACCTGTAATTTTTTTTTCTTTCCGCAGCGAAAGATCTGATGGAGAAACTTTTGGTAATCAGTCCCACGGAACGCCTGACGGTGGACGGGATCCTGGCTCATCCTTGGTTGGAGCAAGAGGAAGCTCAGGAAAGTCAAGACTCTACCACAAGCGACGAGACTGTAGTTCAAGGGTCGCCCGAGACGGAAGAGTCGACTCCGACTGAAGAGAACATGAAGGAAGGCGTCCAGTGGATTTTATCCAGTGTGTCAGCTCCCGCGGTGCTACAGAGAAGACCCGAAGGTTGTTCGTTGGGTGGCAAGCGCAAAGGTACAGATCTGGATCTCTCTGATGACGATCAAGATGTCTCGGACTGCGAGATGCCCTCGCAGAAGCGACTGAAAGTCAGCAACTCGCCAAACAAGAGTTGAACTTGTTACCCAACCTGACCAAGATGACGTAAAGATTTGTCGAATCTTTTTCTGATATTTTGTTCCGTTCCTGTTCCAAATCACCATACTGTATGCTCTCCCGAAATTCACGTACGTCACTGACTCTCAAATCATTGGAGTGTTACCGTGGCGAAAATACACTCTGAATGAAGTGACGTACATGAATTTCGGGAGAGTATACAGTATTGAACTGTGGTTTTCTGTGCCAAAACTTTTGGCTATGGGACAATCTCTCTCCTCCTCCTGTACCTTTTTTGCGTGCGCTGTTTTGACTGGACTGCTCTTCTAGGTGGTTCAGAATTTTGTCGGTTAGAATAGCTTTTTCTTTTTCTTTGGTGCAGATCGCTCAAAAAACGCTAATTTTCACTCTTGTTGTTTCTTGTAAGCTTAACTTTCCTCGTTTTTCGATATTCATCCATCTGGATTTGAATTCGCCCCTGCTTGGTAATTACCTCTTCACGACTTCGGCGAAGTAAGATTAAAGTGCAACCATCGGCAAAATCCAACCGTTTTGTGACAAGAGGAAATTTCGTCTGGACAGAAAAAATCAACCAAACGTCTTGAGAAAAGCAGAATCTTACTCAGAGAAAGAAAAATCAATACCGATCAATATCACAGGGGGATTTCAGGCATTACCAGTACCGAACAACAGAGTGAAGTCCGCAAGACGGGCAAAAAGGATAAACGTGAACTCGAAAGAAGCATCCAACCGTTCCCCTTCAAGGAACTCCCGAAGGTGCGTCTTTCGGCTTGTCAACGATCGATAGAGCGTCCAGTTCCATCAAGAGGTTCCGGGTTCGCTCTTCCAGCTCTCTCTCACTGATGGAAGACTGCTGGTTGATCACCCGACTCAAGCAGTCGTATTCTTTGTAAGAAACCTGGTAGAGCTCCCGCTAGAAAAAAGAATATAAGCTTGCACAAGCGGAAACCTCAAAGCTCCCGAACGAGGAAAAAGCACCTGGTTCGCCGCAATTGTCGTCATCAACGGCGGGAAGAACTCGTTCGATTTGTCCAGCACACACTGAAGCTTTCTCTCTAAACCAGCGGTTAAACTGTCCACCGCTATTTCCGCCTCCGTCAGCTCCCTAGTCAACTAAACAAAACGTATGATCGTCAGTCCTCCAAAACGGAGACATCCTTCCTGAAAAGCAAAGACAGGTGACCTTACCTCGGCCAACTTTGCGGTTGTGACAGAATACTTTCCCTCCTTCTCCACTTTCTTCCATCTCGCTGACGCCCGAGCCTGGTCCTGCAAATTCAAGATACATTCTAGTTTTAAATGTGTCTGAGGGTCTTTCCATTACAGTATTACCTGGACAGCATTGTCAAGCCTTTTCACGCCAGCGCGGTACGTTGATATCAGTCCCAAGTACCTGAAAATCACTGAAATAGCAGCGTACGCCGCAGAGCTCCACTGTAAATCTTCACTCACTCTTTCAGCGAATCTGAGGAAGCAGAGTCCAGCTTCCCCACCTGCAAGACAAACAGCGGTATCCAGTCATAATAAAATACGGAAGCTCGAAACGAAAGTGTTGATAGTGTAAACTAATTTACTAGCGATTTTAAATCTTGCAGGAAGTCGGACCAACGGTGAATCACAGTGACGAGCCCAGCGGATGCCGACTTAGCACCGGAGACGGTCGAATTCTTCCTCAAGCCCGAGACGAGTTTGATTTCGCTCTTTCGGATATCTGAAATGATAAGGAAGCATAGGTTAACACCCTAAAACGAAAAAAAAACCGTGAAGCCAAACCGTTTGTCTTTGGGAGTTCCATCTAGAGATGAGAGCCGGGCACAAAACGTACATGATTGTTTTCTCGAGCGGCGCACCTTTCTAGGCACTAGAAACGAAACCGCGCGCCGCTTGAGACGAAGATGTTTTACATTTTGTTCACCCAGCTCCCAAATGATCTTACTATCTTGAACCTCGAAGAACTTCTTCAAATCGCGAAGGAGTACCCTGGCTTCTGCTTCCGACCTGGAACCATTTTTGTGAGTTACCACGAGTGCGCATTTGCCACACAAATCGAGGCGAAACCACAATTTAGCTTAGAAACATACTTTTCGATCTCCCCAACCAGTTTGTCCACAGCCTCCTTACTTCGAGCGCCATTCGACACTTTCACCTTATGAGGGCCATCCGTTGAATCCATCTACAGAGTACGAACGGCAGGAGCATCGTAATGTGCAGCGAACGAATCACACAGCGACGTCCAACAGGATTCTTGGGGGAAGGGGAAGAGAAAATTGGTATTCCAAAAACTTTTAGGAAAAGTTCCTAGGGTAACGAACCATAACAATCAACAGCCTTCAATCAGTCGAACATCCTGCGAAGAACCGACTCGGTTCAACCGACGTGATGTGGACAGCAAAAAAATCCGTTTTATCGCAACCTTTCGACCGTTTGAGTCATTTGAGATTTAATTTTGATTGTTGATTTTTCAGTCTGTCGCTGTGACGCTGTCTGATTTCTCTTCAATACAGTTATTACAGTATCCATCCTTCCTTCCGTTTTTATACTCTTCACCTCAGCTTGAACACCTAGTAAGAGCTTCTGGAGACCGGACAGAGTTGGTGGAAGCGATCGAAGACTTGATCGTTCCTTTGGACTTCTCAAGATGCCCGTTGCCGCTGTACCTCAGCACCGCGGTGCTCAACAACCCAGCTGTTTCGACAGGATGAAGCTGGGCTTTGGAATTGGCTTTTGCGTTGGGATGGCGTCCGGAGCGTTGTTTGGTGGGTTTGGAGCTTTAAGAGCAGGTTTCAGAGGACGGGAACTCATACAACACGTTGGCAAGACCATGATCCAAGGTGGTGGAACTTTCGGGACATTTATGGCTATCGGAACAGGCATCAGATGCTAACATTCATCCCGGACGGAGGAATCCTGGACTGTTCTTTCTTCTGTTCTCCACAGCTTCGCTATGCTCAGAGTTACATAGAGTTTTCGTCTGCTGAGAGAAGAACAACCAAGCTGTGCTGACATTTTGCGGCTGCCGTGACATTCTACCCATTTTACCTTCATACTGTGTGAAGTTCCGACTTTCGTCAAATTATTCATCCAGCTGTATTGGAACTTTTCTCTGGGATTTGACATGGGGTCTTTAAGATTAGCTTTATGCTTTCTGCTTCTGTTGATGCGGTAAAGAACTGTTTCATCCGGATGCAGCAGCTGCGAGAAGGTGTAGCGAAACTGAATGTTTTGCGTTATGGCCGCCGCACTACGTCTTACCTTCCCAGACGGAGTTCAGAATGATTATGTTGGTGCGTAGGGTAGATATTACGTCATGCGTCACGTAGTGACGCTAGAGCCTATAGGGTCCTGACACCTGAATAGTGAATACTCAATACTGTACTGTACGGCAACATAGTGGGAAATCGCACCCGGGTTACTGGGCAGACCCAGTTTCGTACACCCTCGATCACAATACCGTACTGGACCGGGAATTACCACCCTGTTTCAACGATGCGCTGCGTTATCACTACTACGGCTCAGAATGTTTCCTTAGACTGATTCGTTTGATTGTGATTCCGGTTTGGAAAAAATCCCATTAGTGTTAAAACACTTCTTCTTTTCCGGTTTCTCTGCAGCCTCTGCTTCCCATTTTCTCCATCCTCATCCTGCCAAGGCTGCTATTGTCTATATTATAGGCCTCAGTTTCGGCCCTACAACAGCTAGGTAAGGACTTTGGATAGCCCTATCTACAGCGGAGCAGCATTTCGCCGAGCGAAAAGTTTTCAGCTTTCGAGATGAAGAAAGTCGCCCTCGTTTGCGTCGGAAGTTTCAATCCAGTCACCTTCATGCACCTACGCATGTTCGGTAAGGATCGCGTAAAAATCCTGTATGCCCCATGTCTTTATCGGTTGTGATGTGTTTCAGTTCTGGCAAAGGATTATCTCTACAACAAGCTTCAATGGAATGTCATCGGAGGCATCATTTCCCCAGTCCACGATGACTATAAAAAGAAGGTGAGCCAATTCCAGTCCCGAACATGCCATGTTTCATCTTCGAAAGGTTTGCATCCTGTTATAGAACCTAGCTACCGCAAGGCAGCGTTGTCGAATGGTGGAGCTGGCGCTGGAGGAACACAATTTACCGTGGCTAAAGTAAGCTAACACGCGAGACATCGATTGAATGAATTCTTTTTCAGGTGGCGCGTAGGGTTGTGCAGACTCGTTACTTTGTCCAGGTTGTTTGTCATGTCATGCGCGAGATAACCTGGGCTTGGGATATAATGTTCACTGCATCTTTTTCGTAGGTCGTCCAAATGGGAGACGGAACAGAAAACATGGTCGCGTACTATCGAGACGCTGGAGTACCATCAAGTTGTCTGCAATGGTGGGCAGACCGACAACGAGATTACTACCAAGATCGCCAAGGATGCTAGAGAACTGGAGACGGACGAACATGTGCAAGTCATGCTGCTGTGCGGTAGTGATGTCATTGAATCGTTCACGGTTCCCGGTTTGTGGAAGGAAGAACACGTAAGTTCAGTCTTAAGCTCCTTTTTGTGGATACATTAACGAGCCTCCAATTCGTCCTTTTAATCATGTAGCTTGACACTATCTGCAAGAAGTTCGGAATCGTTTGTATCGCCCGAGAAGGTAGCAACATCGAAGAGATCCTCCGTCACTCCAACTTGACCAGATATGCGGTAAGGTTTTTTCTACTTGACTTCTCTATCGCTGGCCAGGAGGTTCTTCTCTAGGAAGATATCGTGGTGGTTCCGGAATGGTTCAAGAACCAAGTTTCGTCCACAGCGGTCCGTGAAGCTGTCCGTCAAGGACAGTGCATCGGCATGATCGTGCCCATGAACGTCGCTGAATTCATTGAGGAAGAGCGTATTTACCTTGAAGACCCCAACTTGTAAGCGACATTTGATAATGTCTTTTCTTGCCGTGGCAGCCCTGGTTAGATTTGTTTCATCCTTAGAGATCCGGACAAGAAGAAGCCGCTGGCTTTTGTCTACAAGTCGATTCGATCACCGGATAGCGAAGACGCCTACAACCGAGTATGATTATGCAGTATCTCGTGAATTTGAAATTTTTGAAAGCATAATCTGTGACTCTTTGGTTCCTTTTAGGCTTTAACGAATGCAGGGTGGAGGACTGCGCTGATTCCAGTGTTGAACTTCCAAGACAGAGGAGTACCCGAGCTACAAGAAGCCCTGATGCGACCTGACTCTTACTCCGGCCTGATACTGACCACCCCAAGAGCCGTCGACGCCCTCGCCATCGCCGAACGAACCTTGGAAGGAGGTAAAGCTCACAAGAAACTATCGCAACTGGGATGTTGTGTCTCTACTTCCCAAGTTTCAGACTGGAAGGCCAACCTCGCCAAATGGAACCAAAAGCCAGTGTATGCGATCGGCGAAGGAACCGCCGCAGAAGCACGTAAGCTCGATCAGTACAACTTCTTCAATCATTTCCGTTTAGGACGCGATAAAGGAATTCACTCAGAACACTTTCCCGAATGGCGCACATTCGCACGCAATAACAACGAAACTGTGCGTCACTTGAGGTAACGATCTGGGTGAAATCATTTGCCAACGTTTCATTGTTTTATGGATTTCGCAGGCAATGTGGGACTCACGAATATTATGGGAGAGAATTCCGGGAACGAAGCTGCGCTTGCTGAAGTAATCAAAGCTAACAAGAGCAAGCATCAGATCAAGTTACTGTTTCCTTGCGGGAATCTCCGCTTGGAAACTCTCCGCGTAGCTCTTCTCGAGCACGGTAAGGTGGCATCCGGTTAGTCCACTATTATTTCTCATCTAAGTTTTTGTTTTTCTAAAGACATACCTGTGGAATTCCTGGAGTGCTACGAGACTACGGCTCATCCTAATTTAGTAGCCTTAGTTCGTGATCAAATCGCCACCTTGGTAAGTCGGTCATTCGCTCAATATTTGTTAAGACTGTTTCTTGCTCGTGAGTCGTGAAGTATTTTTCCTACAGGGTTTCCCCGACGTGAATGTCTTCTTCAGTCCTTCCGGGGTCCAGTTCATGGATCAGATCCTTCGAGCGGAAAGTATTGCTTTCAAACAGACCAAGGTATGTTGCTCATGACTCATTCCAAGCTCTCTGATTGCAAATGTACAGTATACTCGGTTCTTGGAATAGTACGTGGCCATCGGACCAACTACGGCAAAGGCGCTCGAGTCGGCTGGATATCACGTTAGTGCGGTAGCCGAGCACCCCAACCCGGAAAGAGTGGTGGCGGCGCTCAAGAAGTTCCAGTAAGAAGGGACTGTTCTGATAAGTCTAATGATTAATACTTTTCTAATTAAACTTCTACATTGCTACTTTTAATTAGACTTTTCTAATTTATCTGTTTTTTGTCGAATACCCTAGACGTTGAGGTAATTCAGATGCATCACCCTGTGAACCTGCGTACAGTAAAAGTATCCGTATAATTAGTAGTCGGTGCTTCTGCTGCCTTAGTTAAATGATGCCCATGTGGAGCTATCTCTGAAAATCTACGGTATGAATCGGTGATGTTCCAATAAGCCAAAAGTTTATCTGCTCTCTGTTACCAAATATTCGTCCTCCAACCGAATCCTAATACGATATTACTAAATATAGTAGATGCTTTTCGCATCTATATCACTACTTTTAATTTAATATACTGTAGTGAGTTGAAGGACCATTTTGCATCTGATATAATACTTATATTCTATTTTTGGGTTCGGTGCGCTTAATATAATAATGTTAAGAATACTAGATGGAAAATCAATTACTATGACTTAATTTACTACAATATTTCTATATTAGAACATCACTAGTATGAATCGAAGGGCTCCCAAAACTTTCCCGCTTGGAATAAAAAGAAAACTAACACATACACTGAAACGATTTCTGAGAACTACACTGGCCAGGACGTGTTAAAGCATTTTACGGAATCCATAAGATGTCGAGAATGAGCCCATTTTCGCTCCTGTTCTACGATGCGAACCGTACTTTCGACCTGCTGTAGGTACACTTTGTCGGTCCAGTTAGGACGTGGAAGTGAAGGTGCAGTGCGAGTAGTTGTGGGATAGATGACTTGTGAAACCGCGGCGGCGTGTCGTCGATATGAAATTCTGGAAAGATCGTACGTAAGTGCCGTGCTTCTTCGGACACTAGACCCCGTAGAAAGTGATGTTCAGCAGAGCCGACGACGATTGCTCTACGAAGTATGGTGTGGGACACGCATAGAATTTCCTCGCGACGTACAATTACGACGTCGTAAAATTTTAATAGCTGAATAATAATCGGTGTTCTCCAGAGTCCCGTTCACAAACATGTTCCTCGGGCACACTTTGAACGCCGGCTCATGGTGAGGGCTTGTACAAGACCTTATGCCGGGCCTTGTACGTTCAATCTTTCAAACATGCAGGGGAGTACTCCTAGCCCAGTAAAACTGATGAACGAACGCTTGCTGGAGCAGCATGAAAGAAGCGTCGAGGAGAAATAATTGATGGGAGTTCGCCGTGTGAAAAATTGGAAGGAAGCTAATAAAAATACTTGGGGAAGTCAGATAGTGAATATCGTTTCGGCATCACTTCTAATCGCAAAGGATGGCGAAAGGCGCAGACGTTAATCATGGGCGAAAGTACTGCACTACAAAACGGGAAAAAAACTGGTCGATGGACGAAAATTATGACACTGGAATCAACGCTGCAACAGCCACAAGCGCCACTCGGCGGCACACAATGAAAGAAAAAGTTGCCCCGAAAGGTAATAAAATAAGCGATAAAGACACCTTAAGTTTCCTCATTAAAGCTATTACACAGCTCTTTGTCAGCACTTCCTCGGAAAGCTTCAGTTTGACTTTCTTCATCTCGCAGCTGCTTCTGTTCTTTACATTTCGGGAAATATTCTTCGTTTGGTGCAACGTGTGGCGATCGCGGCATCTGATTAAATGGCATGGACATGGATCCAGTTTCGAAGTAACGGATACCGTGCTGGGCCGTTTTTCGGGAATATGATGTCGAATTTGTTTTTCGTGCATGGCTTTGCCTACTTACTTTCTACCCCCTAAAGTTTTTGACAAATCCAAAGATGCCTGGGAGGTTCTGATCAGGGGTGCGCAGGGTTTTGCTATTGCTCGATGGATCCCGGACGTCTGGAAGTCAGTTTACTGACGCGAGGTCAGATCGAAGTGGGTCACTCCTCTCGATATCAGCGGATCCCTCTACGTAATAAGCTGATGAGTCAAAGCAGTAGGTGGCTACAACGACACCATATCGAAAAATTTGCGCCGATAACAACCAACAACCAACAGGAATACAGCACCTGTTATCTGTATCTGGACTGACTGGAGTAGTGCACGTGTACAGGACACGAGTCTAGAGGTGAACTAGCACAAATATTAATTTTACCGCTGACTGGTTACTCGGAGCGCATTGTGCTGTTTTGATACCGGTAGAAAAGATTTCCCACAGGTGGCGCTGCTGGAAGTGGATCACAATTCACGACATTCGTTCTCATCTATTACAGTCACGCTGAAGAGGTACCTGTAGGCACTCATGGTCTCATGGGTACCCGTGATTTTCCTTTGGCTCCTTGTATCTCTCAATCCGGTCGTCCAATTTCGTAATTCAAAATGTACTTGGTAGGAGAAGACTCGAGCTTTCTGATCACGTGACGTTCCGGTCGCCTGTTCAACCAGTCAGCCGGTGAGCACTGATGGTCGAACAAAGATATGAGGGTCATTTTTGGTTATCCGTCTCCCGTCACTTGATAAGATTTTGGAAAATCTTAAACGGCCAAAACGTAGCCCATGCATTGGTCTATCCAGTACAGCAAACGGAACCCCAGTGAACATTCTTGCAAAATTTTACCGTACGGGGTTTACAGCCTACCTTTCCGAACAAATTCAAGCGATTCTCAGTCGATTCTTTGCTATCTTGCCCATCTAGGAGCCTACAGATCCAAAGCATGCTCATTCGACAGACTGAACTCGGTGCTACTTGCGAAAATGCACTTCTCGGAAATGGGACGAGAACAAAGGAAGGCATACTGGGTCGAAGTAAATCATCCATTGAGAACGTCAAAAACCAGGCCGTAGACCCAGTAGGGTAAACTTTTGCAAAAAATTCTTGCTGAGGATTTCTTTTGCTGTAATAAATAGACCGATGTATGAGCTACATTTTGGCCTTTCAGGATTTTCCAAAATCTTATCAAGTGACGGGAGACGGATAACCAAAAATGACCCTCATATCTTTGTTCGACCATCAGTGCTCACCGGTTGATTGATTGAACGGGCGACCGGAACGTCACGTGATCGAAAAGCTCAAGTCTTCTCCTACCAAATACGTTTTGAATCACGAAAATTGAACGGCGGGACTGAGTGGTACAAGGCAGCAAAGGAAAACCACGGGTGCCCATGAGCCGTGAGCGTGTCAGCCATATCGCAACTTAGTAAGTATTCTGAGGACTAGCGGAGTTTAGTTCAATACTGAGCCAGCAGGTCATCAAGAACACCCAAGAAACCTTTCAATGAAGCAGTCCCCCAGAAGCATTCTGAGTTTCACCGTACCCGTTCTAACTTGTGCAGTGAACACCTGTGAGAAACGATCGGCGAGAATGCTGTCCTAAGTACTAACCATTTAACTACTTCTGCCCTCGGCCAGCTCCTGTCTAAACCGAGTCACATCAGAGGTCAGTCTTTCGTGCTGTACATGGCAAAGGTCATTCAAACTGGCAATCGAGAGTTACCTCACGTCTTCCTTCCGCCATTGCATGGGCATTAAATGTTGACCTCGATAAACGCGATGAAAATCTGTTTTGTAAATTGAGGACAGATCAGCTCGTCAGTGCAGCGGAATGAATAAACAAGGAAACGTTTAACGACTGTATATAGCGTGATGGCGGATGGTTCATTTCGGCTCTTTGCGAATGGCGCTGTTCACATGTGGGGATGCAAAGTGCATGTGCGATATACGCTGTACGGCGTGCAGGCCAATATTCCGTCATAAAAGGACCTTCCATGTCGTAAATAGCTTCTTGAAAGAAGTTCCGTGATGCAGGCTGACTTTAATGGCCTCAAGACGGGAACCATAAAGTCCTCCATGCTGGCGCGTTCTAATCAAATGTTTGTCTCTTGCCAGCACGACATCCCGCGCACCAAGACCCTTTCCGCTAGGCGCTAGCTAAAAGCTATGGCGGTCTATTTGCGCTTTTATTTGCTCAAAGTACGCCTGGACGATTTTATTAGCCAGCCTTTTAGCTCAACTGAAATCGTAAAAACCATCGTCGGCCAAATGCTCACTTATTTCGGGTCGACTACGGTGGAAAACTGAAAATACTCGCCCTGACTCAAACCCCATGGTACACAGCGTAGAACGCTCAACGTACTCACGGAAGAAATCGTCAAAGGAACGGAAAGAACGTATTGTATGAATTTCACCGATCCATGGACGGCTAGTCATCTTCAGCTTTTCCTACGAATTTTTCCCGAAGGTAGAAATTTATGAGCGGTGAAGAAAAGACCAACTGTCCTACCGAAGGAGCAAGGGAGGGTGAGGGGACAAACAAGCAGTTTGTCAGGACATTTGTGCTCTATGAGGCTACTAATGAAGGTGATAGCGCCCGTTACTGGCAGACAATTGCATCAAAGAAGAGCGCTGTCGGCCAGTTACGGCACCGCCTAATTTTTATATGGCTCGCGCTGTGTCACATCTTCTTCAGTTAAGGATCGGCGAGTGAGGGCAATAACGTAATCAGGACTTGAATGCTTTCGGGCCGCTGCATCCGTCCCGCTTTCTAAATTATAAAAGTCGGCGGTATTATCAGCCTCCGTCTCCGCACTATGAAATAACGCAGGTGATGGTAGACCAGCGAGCCAAGTTGTGCAGCGAGAATCGTAGAAAAGCACATCAAAGGCCTCGTTCATTGTCAGGAGCTTGGTGCTGCGTATAAAGTATTTTGAAACGTCAGAATTTCTATAAGTTCGAGAAAGAACAACGCGAAATTTCTTTTTAGCTGGGACGATCGGTCAGAACACAAGTCCTTGATGCATTGCATGCTCTTGTATGTGACAATAACATGACTTGACATGGATGACCGCTCGTAGGGGATTTCCTCAACCGGTGAATAAAGAATTGAACAGGTTTTTCACCAGACTATTCAACTAGCCTTCGACTGAAATTTCTGCCTGTATTAGTCGCATTTGCATTCAAACGCACTGAAAAATTTCCGGCCCATTTGTGAAGCCGACGTTGGACTGAAACCTTAGGTCGAGAAGCTGAGCGAAAAAACGTGGCGTTGACGATTTGACGGAATGTACCAAGTTAGGTTCGTACGATCGAGTCCAGTAAAAGCGATAGCAATTGTGCCACAGGCTGCCATCAACTCATCCAAGTGGTGATAAAGGTCCGATAAAAGTACTTCTTCGGTAATCGATCGAATATGGAGGCACAAGCGACAGTCAGCGCATGATCACGATGGAAAGAGCCGTCGCTATGGCTGAGAGACCCTCCTTGAAACCAGGGAGGTTTTTCGCTGGCCAGTAAAGTTTTGCGACTGGTGCTTTTGATATTTACACTCCGCCGTTAAAGGCTGAGGAGAAGAGTCATTTCTGTCGCCAAAGTTTTGTCGTGCTATTCATCGGTCGAGCATTTTCGTTCCTTTTAGCGCTTTATGGCACATGAGCCATATATTCTCTCCTAGCGTTAGCCTGGTTTATACGGACCCTTTAGAGGTTATGACGAGCCATTTTGCAAACTTATAACATTAATTTTTAATTTGCTTCTAGCCGTTTCTACCGATGAAGAAAGAGCAATTATTATTAGCGCCACTAAAGCTCATTTTGAGTGTCCATCTCGTTTGTTAACGAACCGCTCAAAATTAGCTCCAGTATAGTCGGGCTATACTCGTTTGGGACAATCATCACCCCAACCAAAAAGGTCGTTCCGTACTTTTTTACGTCCGTTTATTGCCGATGTAAAATAACCCTACTCTCTACAGTTCCAACAGCTATAGTATATACTCTATGTCGGACTCAAGGATGACATTAGGAGCGGCAGCGAACTTTGCGCTGCCACACCATCCTTTCAGCCATCACGCCGCCGCCCATCATTCAATCAACCATGGGGCTATGGCCGAAGCCGCGGCCTTGTCGTCGGCTTTCGGGGGTGGAGGGCACACTTGGCCTTACACGACGGGATACGCCACTTCGGCCAGCTCTTCGATGCCCAGTGGCTCGCCCATCGAAGCCTTTTCGGGCTATCATCACCTGTCCGCCGGAAATGCCTACATGGATGAACGGAGCCGACATTTCGCCAACGCCAATGCAGCCGCGACTGGTTTAAACAATGCCTGTGGCGCTTTCGCCGATCCACTCCGTGATTTCCACCAGGCCATGGCTAATTCGGCTGTGTTGTCTGCCGGAGCATCCAACGCTTTCTACCCCTCACCAACAGGTATTATTTGATTTCGAACATACGATAATGACCGTCAGTGACGGCATTAACCACGTCAAGCCAGAACTATGTCCAGTTTCACGGAACGCAGGTGTCTGGCGAGGTTTCAAAGTTGACCTTCTGCATGCCTCCACTTCGAAAAATCGAAGACGAGCCAAGTTCAGGTTTTTGAAACCCAGTTCGAAACGCTCTGATTTGGTCCCAACATTTCAAAATTTCGAACTTGGGCAATTGAACTGAACCGCATGCTTATTTCACTGACTCATTTGACTGGATATTGCGCGACTTGGGAAACGATCTGGTTCTAGTCAACTGCCTGCTTATACATTCCGTCTGTTGAACCTCGGTATGCATTTTTTGAATTAGTCTGGACGCAGTTATTCAGCAGATCTGGAGATAGGTTTTCAAAAGCCTGACAAAAATTGGTTTCTGTAGTTTCACTGATTTTATGGGCCTGAATTGAGAAATACCTTGTTGAGCATAACAGGCATATCGCCCGGTTGTTTGCCCAGTCGTTTGATTGAGCAATCAAAGTAGAAAGGCCGCCGCCACGTAAACAGCCGTAATGAGTCGACTGACCTTCGTGTTTGGCCTATTAGGATAGCACTAACTGCTTCATTGAAGAAATTAACACCCAGCTGTTAATTAGATGTACAAAAGGTCCAATACAGGGGTAAAATAAGGTTCTTAGCAGTCCGCACAATGCCCATAAAAGCACCATAAAAATACCGCGGCAGGCCATAATGACCGCGCGGTACGAGCCGAGCTTCTTAGAAAGCAGGTGTCAACAATTGAACAATCGTCAATACAGAGTACGTGCTCGAAGTATACTCGTAAATCCATCACTTCATGAAGGTTCACCCCGGCTTCGAAGCCGCTCACCTCACGTACTGTACTGTACAAGGAAGTCTCGGACAAGTACTGACCTCCGCGATCAACCAAGAAGCCTTGTTATATTTCCTTTTTAACAGCAGCCCGTAAAACTGATATTACGACTTTGTCCCAAAAAACATCACGTTTTGGCCGCATATCATCGTTAAACGAAACACATTCGTCACGGAGGCCGCTTGTGCTTTTATTGCCTGGATTAACCCCGAGTCTGTCACCCATACGATCAATAAGACAAAATAGAGAACCACACTAGCTGAGTCGAAGGTCCCAGACCACATCAGAACTTTCCGCAATTAGAGATCCTCCTTTCATCAAAAATTTATGTTGCATGAAAACCTTGGTCTGAGACAATTCTGATCGTAACCGTAGAAAAATGGCAAGCGAGTGGGTAAGGGTAGCCACACTGTAAGTAAGTATTTCTTACGCTCAATTGTCCGTCATTTCCGTATGAGAACTAGACACTGATTTCAGAAAAACAGTAGAACCCGTGTGACAAATGTTTTCTTGATAAATAGTTCCAAGTGTAAATCGAGGCCGTAATAATATTTGATCGTAAAAGAGGACACTTTTGAACTTTGCCGGGAGCTGGGGGAAGATTGTGCAGTGTGTACTATGTACGGTGCAGGCAATACTGATAAGCGTCGAGATAAATCTTCACTGCCGCGGACAGACGATGCCGAAGTATTATCTACCTTTGCAAGTGGCTGTAATCTCCACTTCTTCAATGGGACATAAATCTCGCCTCTGTCAACTTTATTTTATGTCCAAAGACGCGAACACGGCAAGGACAAACATGCTTGCCACTGTGCCTATCACAACTTTACGTGCTTTCCCCATTAACTCAATCGGTCGAGAAACAACTGGAAATGTAAAACAATTGCTTCACAAACAAGATTCCGACCAAATAAAAAATGAATAGAATCTAAATGAAAGTCCCGATGTAGAATCTGTTGTCTTGCGAGAAGAGTATAATTTTCTTGTTGAAGTTGGGTTCTTGCTCACTGAATAGTTAGTTCTTTTTACAGACAGCTTCGTTTCACTGGACTGGACGACCCAGGTCACCATGCGCAAAAAGCGCAAGCCATATTCCAAATATCAAACAATGGAGCTGGAAAAGGAGTACTACATGAGTTCCTACATCACCAAACAGAAACGATGGGAGCTGGCTCGCAACCTGAACTTGACAGAACGCCAGGTGAAAATCTGGTAAGCTCAATCAACCGTTCAACTTATGACCTCCAAGTACAAGGGCGTTGACTTGAATGAAGGAGAACTGTTCGATGCATTTCAGGTTCCAAAACAGACGGATGAAACAAAAGAAGCACACACTTCGTGCGGCGAACCCCAAGCCGGCCGCTGTCTCCAGTTCATCCCAGAACGCCGCTACTCCTAGTTCCTCGCACTCCCAAGCCCACAAGGCGGAAGCAACTGCCACTTAGACGTCTGGTCACGAAGCCACGCATCTACCTACCTGCCCTCGGTTGTGCTGAAAGAGCCTCCGCAGTAGCACCGTATTAGAAAGTCACAGCGCGTGCAGTCGAGAAATTGAAATGCTCCGCCGCGCACCGTGAACTATAACCTGCTAGCTTCCACGTCTCACCTCACAGCTATACCCGCTTGATGCATCCGGTTTTTGAGCTTCTAACTTATTTCACTTTGGGCCCAGACATAGCCACTTTGTTGTTCATAGAGTTATTCTGCACAGACCATTATCGATATTTCCTGCCGTGTACACGTTGCTGAGTTTGGCAGTGCCTCATAATTATCTCGAGTCTCTGACAAGCACTTTTGCCTATTGAATATCGATAATCAACTTGCAAGAAGGAAAGTATGCTGATAATTCTGCATCCGCCATTCGGAGTTCATTTCGTTCGTGTTCCTCGAGCTACCCAAAACTCTGAATACAAAAAACTTCTAAGTTGGAAACTTCCGTCGACTTATGGACTTTGGCCCCGTTGCGCTTAAATCTAGTATTAGACCAGTCTGAATTGAGGCACTCCATTTACCGTTCGCGATAGCTGTCGCTTTCTTCTACTTGTTTTCAGAACTATTGACAATGAATTCAAGCTTTTTATTGAGGAAAGACGAACCAAACAGATCTATAAGATACAGGTCAAACAATTCTGCTGTTTTCACATGAAACTGAACTAAAGCTAATGTATTTCATGCTTGTTGTGACAATGAGGAACGTGGTAAGGCATTCAGAACAAGACAAAAGATTAATAGGGTCGTCAAACACATGAGAACAAAATACACTCTAATTTGGCATCAGAAACACGTTCTCTACCGTCCGCTGTAGCGCTAGATGTAGTCCAATAGAAAAACGCAGATATAACCAGCGGCGGTAAAACAGATCCGACAGCAAATTCTCTTCACAACGAGTCTGTTTCAGCACACAGGCAGCGGTAAATTGGTATGGTTGTTAGTGATACTCGCTCTTGGCAACATTGGTACCAGCCGACTGTGAGGAGCCAGATCGACTGTGAGATGAGGTCCCCGAGCCGGACTTATGCATGGCATGGGAGATTCGACGGTCCGTCTTCTTCTGCTTCATCCGACGATTCTGAAACCTGCAACGACAATTTCAAAGGATCATTAGAATATTCGTGACGTGGGCAAACGAGCTGAATCAGATCGATGTCTCAGGTGGCGCACGTTTCTCTTGTCTTCGGGTGGCAGTCTGCGCCACTTGAGGAACGATCTGCCCACGTTCTTACCATGGGCGAAACTCGTAAACTGATCAGAACTCTTCAGAACATCAACTGAGTAGCGTTTTGCTCACCATATTTTGACCTGTCTTTCGGTGAGATTCAGCGACTTCGAAAGTTCCCAGCGCTTCTGCTTGGTGATGTACTGGCTGTACAGATATTCCTTTTCCAACTCGAGATTCTGATATTTGGTGTAAGGTTTACGCTTCTTTCGCATGCTCATCTGACTTGTCCAGTCCAGAGCTGTACTGAAGCTATCTGGAAACACAAACAACAACATCAGAATCAAACGGGAAAGATTCGAGGTCGAGTGTGTTACATAGTGAGGTGCGCAAGCGGAATCGGGATGCAAGTCAAGCGGCCGCAGCCGAAGACGGTAAAACTTTTTTTCGATCGACATAAATCCACCTGTGACAAATCTTTCTAATTCAAAACGAGGCACTAAAGATGGTCGTAACTTTAGGCAAGAACAATATGGCGATATGTTTGGATGCCGCTGACGAGCAGTTTTAGTGGTCATTAACCGTTACCCAAGCCTCTAATTAGCCACTGTTCAACGACATCGTCCACACTCTTTACGATCAATTGAACATTATGGCTCGTCCTTTATCTTTCCTACCTTTTTCAACCAACAATAACAACTCCATCTGTAAACTTTCCGAAGATCAAACCAGAATTTAGCAAAATGCCGTAGAGAATCCATCGTTACAGCGGAACAGGCCATTTTTCTCTGAGGTTTCTTACAACTGGCTTCAGTAAGTTTTCGCAGAAGAACAAGAACAAAATCTTTCAATATGAAAAATATTTCATTTCTAGACTGTTGAATACAGGATGAAAGTTTCCACAGCTTTGCTCACCAACAGAAGACGGGAAGAAGGCGTTGGTGGTCCCAACTCCCCCTGCCGCTGCGGCCATGCGATATTCTCTGAACGGGTCCCCTCCAAACGTTCCGCAGGTGCTGCCCATTCCTGTAGAACTGGCCGCCAGGTACTGACGGTTCCTGTCGTCGATGTAGGCATTGCCCGTCAATCCGTAACCTGAAAAGGGGTCCATGGCGGAAGCTGTATTGATGGAAGACCCGTGACTGGACACTGTCGGGTACCCGGAATACGGCCAGGCATGGGTGGTTGCACTGAAGGCCGACGAAAGAGCTCCTGCTTCCTGTCCATGGGTCATGTTGTGATGAGAGGAGGCCACAGTGTGATTAGCAAAGGGATGATGATGGGATAAGGGGAAATTAGGAGCACCAAGCGTCATTCTTGGATCCGACATAACCTTGTGCTCATTCGACAAGCCTGTCGTTGGCTAATTGGGCGCGTTATAAAAAATGCAAGATGTCAGGTTATGACAGGAATAAAAAGCAAGTGATATTCGTAATAAAATTTTGAGAAGTAAAAGTAGAATGCCTTTGATGACGACGACTGCGCAGGCCTTGAAAAACCGTGAACGTGGCTGCAGTGCGATGATCGAGTGAGGAAGGTGCAACTTCAGTGTTTGACGTACGACCTAGACGCCTTGTGCGGCCCGTAAGTTCTAGCCTGGCAATGTAAACATACAGCTATGGCCGGCAGAAGTGCACAATTACTAGTCTATCGTTTTCGTGTTTGAGACACAAAACCTGGGGCAGCCGCTGTATCGTTGTCGATTGGGTCTCGGCACGGGACTGGATTGGACCACACAGCGATCTCATCCCCAAATACGACGTGGTCGCTGCTGTTACATATCGTTGTCGATGTCATAGCGTGAACAGAGGCATTCCGAGAAAGCGAGAAGGGAAATGGGCATGTACGGGCTGGGAATCAACGCCCGCGAGCGGCAAAATGCGATTGGTCGCATCCCTTCCCCAACACGGCATTTCTACTGTCCTTCAGCATCTGCTTAATCGCGGAAGAGGTGATTTTGTTTGTTCAAGTCTGGAGAATTGCTCTATAAGCAAACTCTGAGCCATGGCTACGGGATAGAAAAACTAGAAAGTTAGATTTCTTCATCGGTAAACCATATTCAAGGAATTCAAGCGAAGGTCGAACTTTTTACATCATTCAAAGGCGCATCCCGTCCAGGAAAGCAACATTCAGCCAGTTGTCTGAGCCAAGAAATTTCTTTTGTCTGAATCGTGTTTTCGCCGGGACGAATTTTCGAGCGATGGCAACCCAGAAGTTTTTTTAGGAACGCGGAACTGGTTCTAACTTTGCTCACAGTTTTCAGCTTTGCTCATATACTGTAAGTCAAGTGTACGTTACAAGCCTAAAGTGCCTGCGAGTGGCTCGCGACGATCTGAGCAAAGTTACGGCCTGAGAAAAGTTGCAAAAAGATCCGGCCTCGAACACTGAGGATTCCGTCAAAAAAGAGACAGGATAAAAGCAAATGATTGTTTCGTTGAATTTGATCCCGATTTTGAGCTTATTCTTCGTCCCGGTGTTGCGTAGCACGAACGGTACGGTGGACGGTTCAAATAGGTTTTGTGCGAGAGTAGAAATTAGTGTGTCAGGCGGCGGATGAATTATGGCTCTTCTTCATACATGGCCTATCAGCGGAATTACCTCTTATCACGCCATGTTAGAAATTGCCGATATGTTTATGGGCCAGCTCGGCTGGTCTTTCTTCTGACTGCCATCTTTGTTCTTCTTTACTCATTTTCCTCCATAAAACCGGTCTGATCACAAGCCGCCGCCGCTGCCCGTATCGCACTGAGGCGTTTGTCTTTCCAGTGACCTTTCCTTCCTCATGTACATGTTGTCCTTCATAACTTATTCCACGCACAGCTGCACACACGCGGGTGTCAGCCTCTGTTTACCCGCCCTTTCCAACTGAACTACAGCCGCAATCACCACGTACACCACCACTGTAAATTTACCGAGCCAGCCTTGCGTCGAAGCGTGGGAAGGTTCCTTGCAAACTTTATGCTTCGCTGCGGTCAAACTGCACGAATCCTACTTCCTGCTCTATGGGGCGCCGTCTGCGTCAAAACTTTTGACGCGTTTTTTCGCAGGAATTCTCGCAGAGTTTCTTAAACCACCTATCGTGCTCTGCCAGAGTTTCAGTTTGCACCATTTCGCATTTTGTGTAGAGTTCTTGAACTGTGGCGAGAATTCGGGCAGCGGGAAAATGTAGCATAAAAATGCGTGTCTTTTTCGGGATTGGTCGCCCCTCCTCCACTGAGTCATACGTGCAGGCATGTAGAAACAGGGCTCCTTATGTCACCATACAGCGCATACCAGCACTATGAGGTGACGTCAGAGATTGCGACCTTCTGAAGACAGAAACGGAAGAATCCTTGCCTACAGTACCAGATATGTCAAGTTATGTAACGCCTTTCAGAACAAAATGAAGGGCCGGCAGACAGTCATGAGATGATCGCCAACTCAAATGGCGCAGTTATCGTTGTTATTGGCTGGAAGCGTGCGCTACTTCATTTCAAAATTACCAGCCTTCAGATTTTCAGTTTGACTAGGCCTGGCCAAGGAATTCGTTCGGATGTCGGCGGTGCAATAAAGACTTTGTTATTACATATCCTTTGGCTAATCAAAACCATGTTGTTGATTGACATCGACTTCAGCAGAATTGTCTGTTGGAAAGACAGAAGATATCTACATGAATCACACATGTGAAAAGGCAGAAGACCTTTCACTGCGGAAGTTTTATGTTCGCTGCGGGCGTGGTGTACAACGAAGTTAATTTCGGCAGTCTCCCATAGCCACTTTGCTCAGAGGTCGTAAAATGTTTGTCGGCATGTTTGCATCCTCCACGACATTACATTATATTATAGATAGATTGGAGAAGCCGACCACCTCCGTCGACGTTGACTATCTGAGGATGCCAAAACAGCACGAGGTCAACTGGCTTTTGTAATCGCAATTCTGGCAAACACTTTTTATGGACTATTCAGACCATTCCTTTCCGTGACCAAATTCAGCTCACAATCAAGAAACTTAATCAGTGACTGAGCGATAATATTTTGAAGAATTCGACTGGTCATACAGACATAAATGAAATTTATTTATTGAGCATGAAATTAAGTGTGACAATATGAATATGACATCACGCCGTGGCATGGCGCAGCCAAAAAATTAGTGCTCGTTGGTTTTAACGATGCTACGGTCTTGCTTTATGGGTCGTTAGTTTGAACCAAATTAGATATTACGCTTCATACTAAAAATATTACCTGACAGGTTCGCGTTGCGGTTCTTTACTCTTCTGTCATACCGGCACTGAGGTCGCTAAAAATAGGATCCCCTTAAGCGATATATGTCATCCTGCATTACCAGGTTATCCGTACAACTTCGAAGGAAAAGCTCCATGGAAAACCTATAACCTCGATTCGCATTTTCGTAAGGAGGGGGACGGTTTCTAAGTTCCTATACAGTAGTATTGCGTACTTTGTAAAAGGTTCTTTACGCTTGTAGTCGAAACTCATGTGCATTAATCCCAATGTCGACACATTTCCACGGTTATTTTGACCGTCTTGAACATTGCTTGCTCGGAATTTCTTACCAGTTTCTGAACTACTTAGATGCACAATCATTTGTCGTAAGTCTCCCCCATTGATGTTGATAGAAAGCAAAAACAGGTGGCACGGTATATCTTGACAGCTGCCAAATGGTAATCTCCAACAGGTCCAGGGTTCCTGCGCATCTGCGCCAAACAAAGTTTAGCGATGGCAATTCTATTGTAGAACAGTAGGTCCAGCTCGAGCGACCGTATAGCCCGTGTTTGATACGCCGAATTAGGCGTCTTGTACTTGTCATCTCCATAAAAGTAAAACAGAAAGATCTAAAATCGGTTTCGTCCAACCCTGAGTATCACAGGTGACAGAAAACTGTGAGTTGAAGCCATTCTGCAGTGCATCTCATTTCCGCGTTGTCCACTGTGTCTTCGGGATGAGCAAAAGAGAGAAGCGAAGCGGACAATTTCGCTACGAAATATCTTAATAACAACAGATTTCCTCTGAATGGACATCGATTATTTTGACGGAAGGGATATGTATATGAATGCCAGAATGTTCTGGCTGCACCTGATGGGAACAGCGAGGTTCTTTTGGCCGTGTCCATCCGACTAGCAATTAGTGGCCATAACTGTCAGCAGTCTACAACATCTTAATTTCCAACCAGGATGAATTATCGGTCGCCTGTCTCACAGGTAGAATACCCAAGCTCACAGCGCACAAGACAGTCCATTCTACTTTCCATCTTCAAATTCACTATTCAGATTCCAACAGTTGTAAATTGATCGATTCAGTAATGAACAAATTCTTGGGGACATCCAGAGACATCTTGGGCTTAACAGGCTCTTCCGGCGGTGGAACTGGTGCTGGAGGCTCTTTTGCTAACATTAAAGCGCTCAGATCCTTTTCCAGGTTGAAGCCGGTGACGCCGATCAACGTGGTGGGGATCGTTGGGCGGTGTTGGCGATACTTCAAGGCACTAGCTACCATTTCGCGTCTGGCGAGGTCCATGTCTTGCGGGAAGATGACGTCGTAGTCCAGATAGAGATTTCCGCGGGCTGTATTGTCTTCGGGAAGCGGCATGCCGAAACTGGGGATCATGCGGCTACTTCCGGGTTTGATGACGTTGGTCTCTTCAATGCGGATGGGAATATCGTCGATGCTGGTCACGGTTATGTCACCCCCACACAAGGCCACAAGTAAGTCCACCTGTTCAAACTTCAATGTAGTAACTTCAAAATGGTACTGAAAAAAAGTAAGAGTCGAAAGTCCCGATATCAGTTCGAAATGTTGAGACGGTATTTTTTTAGTTATTTGCGAACGATCTGATGACGATCACTAGATTTTCATCGAAAAAATCCCGCACCCATCCGTCAGTTTTCGATGCATATTCTAGACACTGCTGAATTGCAAAACTATTATTTCAAATTTGCGATCCGCTTATCTCTATTTTCATCCGTAGGTCGCTTCCTTCGCGGACGAATCTGTCGTGAGGAGCTTCGATAATCTGGACCACGATATCACTAGGTATTTTGTCCTTGGCTTGATTGCCTTCCTTCTCAAAGACGATCTGCGTGTTGGAACCCCAGCCCGGTAGAACGTGGATTTCTTTTATCACTCGTTGTTCGGTTACGGCATTCGTCTCTTCGTCCAATACCAAACGCGTAAACTCGATCTCCCGGATATTTCCATGGAAGAGCTCTTCCAGCGTCACTTCCACCTCCATGAAGTTCTGAGGTAAGGTGGCTTTCGGTCGCGCTCGAAAGATGTCGTCGAGAAGACTGTATTCATTGCCCGCGTCCCTTGGATAGTAAACCTGTGGATACATATGTAACAGAAATTATTATAGGAAAAACTGGTAGAGAAATGTCATCATCCCTCATGTAAATGCATTCTAAACGGTAATAACAACTTGGCAGCAAAAAGGCTGCAGCTGTAAGGTGTTGCGATGAAAGTTGTTTCTCTTTGGTTCCCCGCTAAGCCTTCTTACATTTGCATATGGGCTAGTTGTGCCGAAATTTTCCTCATACGTCCGCATCGGGTCGCCATGATATCGATATCCATAAGGGTAGTTGGGGATTGCGTTGAACTTGCTGGTCAATCCATCATGTCCTGCAGATTAGAGAACTTGATCACTTGTTGGGTTCAAAGAGCAAGCAGGAGGGATACCAAGCTGGTCGTACAATTCCCGAAGTGAGCGATCGCGTAAGACGTCGTAGGCTTCCGCCACCTGCAGGAAGCGCGCCTTGGCCAAATCTGGCTTCGCGTGTTGCTTTCGTGGATGCAGAGAGAGAGCCAGTGCGCGATAACATTCGTGGATTACTGTTGGTGGATCTTTCGGACCCGCACCAAGAACCTTATAGTAATCTACCGCCATCTCTCCACTTATTCTAATTCAATGTGAACTGGTCGAAAATACGTCAATGGAAATTTTCAAAACCAAGCGAGCTGTTTTGCACTTTTCTAACCTAAGCAAGACCTTGGCAACCTTCTGTTGGACTTCTGACATGTGGGAAAGGAATCAGAGGATTGCAGACTACAGACTACAAGATTTCATTCGACTAAAACTCGGCCAGTAAGAGGAATCAGTATCCGCGTTGAAATTTCTTCGCTTCTTGCTAATATGAATTTGGACGGTTCTTTGTGGTCTGGTACAGTCTTGCTTATATCTTTTCCTTAACCGGACTGATTCACGACACGACCCAGTCTGCGGAAGTTTTGCTGGTTCCTCTGGGGAGCGGCTCGTTGTGTGGTTGTCGGCTGAGTTTGAGTACTTTGAACGTTGGTCCTCCTAGCAGTGACTCGTTGGTTCTGGCTCGATACCTGGGTTCTTTGGGGCTGGCTCCTTTGGGGCTGGACATTGACTTGCTGCTGAGTAATTTGATTCTGGCTTTGCGTAGCTTGCCCGTTTAGTTGTTCTTGTTGTTGCTGGGCCAGTAATTGACTGGGTGCCACATAGTCGGCCGGAGGGGTATCTGTTGTAAAGAAGCAGAATAATCGAACAGAAAAATGTTAGTCAAAAGAAAGGACTGAAAGAACTTACCGAACAATTGCTGGTCGGTGTAAAGACGCGAGTTGGCAAAGTTGGCATACTGCTGCGAGCTGTAACCGAGAAGGTTAAGAATTACCATATGCAGTACTTTCCAAATTCCGATCGGGTGACAGAGTTCCCGAAAGGAAGGAGCAGCTTCCGGCGAGAGCTTCAGTTTTTTGAGACTTACCTTTGACAGTCAACATTCCAGAAGTAATCGCATACCAAAGTGATCTAGAAAGCGCCCCCCAAGCTCAGTTGCGCAGTCATATTCGTTATGCTAAATTGTTGTATAATGTACACTGATGGAACATTCGCAAAACTTGCCTGGTTGAAAACGGTGCTGCTTACGCACAGGTAGGACGTTTGATTGCCGTTGATGTCACACCTGCAGTAGGATCGAGATGGAGGACGGAGCAACTTGACGAAAGAGAACAAAAGGATGTACGCACCGATGGAAGACCTGGCATTGGGCATTGACGTCCGCGTAGAACCCTGGCTGTTGCGGGCACTGGAAGTTTGTCTGTGGAATGGTATCGTAGTTGGGGTACGATACACCGGGTTGGGCATTGAGCAGAAGGTCCGTAACTTGACTCGCGTCCAACGATGGTTTCAGTAAGTCCCATACATACTGCTGCCGTTGGGCTGCGGCACAGACCATCAGAGTGGCCAAAAGAACGAAGGACCGCATGTCGAAGAGAGGGCCGGGCGACAAAGATTTAAAAAGCGACGGAAAAAAGAATGGAAACTTTTGTGCCGACACATGCCTTTTTGTACTGAAAACGTTTGGCGTCAAGTCCGAGCAACATGAGAACAGTACGTGATTAGCCGTCATGAAAAAGAATAAATTATTTCTGGATTACTGAAACTTTTCGTGTGAGAATTTTTGTCAGTCTTTTGTCCAGGCACTTTGCTCCCTAATTGCTTGCAGCTTTGTCTTCATCGAGAATTTATCTCCGAACGAAACGTGACAGGTCTCGTAGTACCCGGTGTCAAGACTTGTTTAGCAATTTGGGGATGATTTGAAAAGTTTCCAGCAAATTAGTGAAACAGAAAAACTTTCCGCTGTTACGCAACAAGTCTGTGCTTTGGACGTAGCGTTTCCATTGTTTTCGGTGAACAGTTCCGCATCACTCGACACGTCAATCGTCTTTACCACGAACAGAAGCTTCAATTCACCCCATCGTCACCACAAAAGGAAAATTTCAAATCGCTATAAAGTATAGCCCTAGGCTAAAATTAACATATTTTTAGGAAACTTGGTCGATGCTAGGAAAGAACGAAGATACAGAAAAAAGGAAGTTTTTAAAGTTTTTGGGTTTCGATAGTCGAATAGCTCACTTTGCCATTAGGGTTGTTGATTGTAACATGGTTCGGAGGATATGTCTGGATAACTTCTACGTGCTGGTAATAAACATCTTCAGCCGGCAGAACAGCTCCTCCGGCCGCCTCGGCTGCGCATGCGTCCAGGTCCGCCAGGTAGGATCGACAGGAAATATCGACAATGCCGGTTCCGATGACGTCACCCAACACGTTCACAGCAGTTCTTATCCGGTCCCTGTGTATAGAATTCAGAAACCTTTGCAGAGAGTAGTGCGAACAATCATATGCATTGTAGCTGTTCGAAGCGCCACCTACAGAAGCCAGTCTACGGCAAGGATGGTGCCGACGTACTCCGCTGACAGACCGACGGCGTCTAACACCATCACCTACGAGTGTGACAATCGTTGATTATTTGGTTGAAAGTTGGTGTTAGCTGGGGGTTGTTGCATGGGGCAACACTTTCCACCAAAATCTTACCAGGGTTACAAGTCCGGCTTGAGGAACTCCAGCTGCTCCAATGGCGGCAGCAGTTGCGGTGATACTGAGAAAATCGAGCGATCATATCGACGCCGAAAACCCTTCAGAATATGCTAAAGTTCGACCCTACCTAACTGCCAAGATTTTTCCAAAGCCCAGTGGTATGTCCATTATTTGCGCGACGAAGATAGCGGCGACGGCTTCGTATAAAGCCGTTCCATCCATGTTGATCGTAGCTCCTGTACGAATCAACAAGCTCGCATTATTGGAAAAGCATGAAAAATTAGCTTGGCATAAAACGTGAACCTGCCTATAGGAAGCACGAAGCGCGAAATCCTGAAAACAAGCCAAACTTACAGGTATAATGATGTGGCCCCACCTACGGAAAACTCGAGTACCCCAGACCAGCTTACCTCGGGTCTACGCCGTTATTTTTCTCCAAGCATTCCATCGTGATGGGTAGGGTGGCAGTACTGGAGCTGGTAGCGAAAGCGGTTGCGATGGCACGACCGGCGCCGCTCAGGTAGGTGAAGGGATTTCTCCGGGTGAAGATGAAGAAAATCAGAGGAAGCACTATCAGTCCGTGGATGAATAAACCAGCCTATGGGAAGTCGCGTTCCATTTGATTTTCAGAACAAAGTAATTTTGTTTAGGATGATCGGAAGAGTATCAGCTTACGCAAACGGTCAAGAAATACATCCCCAGCTGAAACGAAAGCGACACTTTGTACGACAAATAATTATTTTTCCCCGTTTGAGTCCGGCTCTCATACCTGTGAGATCATCTCTCCGAAGTCATCCACTTTCATAATTTGACCGGCGATAACAAAGCATATACCGACGGGTGCGAACCTGGAAATGAGCGACGATAAGTTTATTGGTGCTCCCTGTGACGGAACATGATGACGTTGAGAAGGTGGAAGTACTTCTCTCACCACATAATCAGCCCGACGACTTTCATCATGACAACATTGAGCGCCAGGAAAAAGTTTGCCAGCGGTTTCGCCTCTTCTCCAGACTTGCTGATGACGATACCTAAAACAACTGAATTCTGTCACTTCGCTGTTATCAGAAGAAACAGTACGAAGGTCGGGAAGATAATCTCGGAGTATCACTCACCGAACACAATGGCGAAAATAACGATGCCCAAAATATTCATTCCTTCGACGAATTTCCCACCAATGATCCACGACGACAATTCTAAAATGACGATGTGTAAAATCTGCTCGTACCCTCGACGAGATTCAGATAGTACGGAACTGCAACACACCTTCGTTCGTGGGCACCGTCTTTTCCGGTGGTACAGTGGCGTTCATCGGGAAGGCCCCACTGAGCTGCAGCTGTTCCACGAATAATGTCGTATTGAGAATACCGTTGGGCATCGTGCTACTGTTCATTACGGCAATCAAATCAAACGTCTCCGTTACATTCTCCTTGGGCGGTTTCAGGACGGTCCTGTACTGCGCGGTACACGCTTGGACGATGTTCGGTGGGAACATGTTGCGGATCAGATCGAGGAAGGTGTCCGCCGTAGTGGCTGGTTCCACAGCGTCAGGCACTTCCAGGTCCTCGGTTAGGGGCTTGCCGCCCTTACCGATCTTTCCTGGCTGGATAGCGGAGACCAGTGCGATACCGAGAATGACTGCTAGAATAGTGGTAGACATGTAGTAAGCGACGGCGCGAAGGCCGATCTTTCCACTGGTCTGGGACTCCATCTGGGCCAAACCGGTGATTAAGGATGAAACGATGAGAGGTAGGATGACGACTTTTAGCATATTGAGGAAGACTTCTCCGATGAATCCGACGTACATAACATTGCGGGGATTCTCGTGGATGTCGAAGGCTCGCAAAGTGAAGCCCAAGGCTAAAAACGAAAACCCGGATGTAACAATTACAAGGACGTACATGTGTTTAACTGAGAATGGATTGTCGGCACACGAATTCAATCAGATCGTCTTCCCAAGTGGCGCACACCTTCAGCCAGCAGCAATATTAAAAACCGCGAGCCACTTGGGAAAACGATCTGATCGTGAGATATATATTTAGCGACGTCTCAAATTAATTTGGAATTTTCAGTGCACCCAGCCTAATATTCGGATTCTATCACCCAGCCTAATATTCGGATATCAAACAAGGACAGCATCATTTACATTCTCAACTCGAAATTTTGAAAGGAAACCGTGACTAATAATTGACGGACAAGATCAACTTCGATAGTACCTGCACCGAGGGCAATGGCGAAAATAAGCGCGATCATCCTCCATTCTGCCTTTAGACAGTGGACGATTCTCGTTGCAGCCGTCATTCCGGCGAAGTGCATTCAGTGAATTCCGGTCAAATAATCCAGCTTATTCCGTCCTTGACTCGCGTAACGGAATAATCCCGAGCCCACTATTTTCTCGTGCAGTACACTTGGACCAGCTGCATTACAGCAGCATTTTTCGACGAGGCTTCTGACAATGGATTGGCAGTGTTGCCTTTCCACACGCAGGCCAGACAGATTTGGAGGCCTGGGAGGAGTGTTCGCGTACCTTTCAGATAACGTGATGCTCCAACGTTTCTAACATACTTATCGTGTCATAACTTGAACCCAAGACATGATACTGTTTACTGTGTACGAAAAGTACTCTGCTGTTTCTGGTTTACCTAGAAGCGTACCCCGGTCGACGTCGTGTAATAAAACCCTTATCTGGACGATTTTTGTGCGAGTGCCATAGAGCAAGGTCGCCGGAGATAGCGCGCGAAACAAGCGGGCAAACAATGGAGACATCAACCACTTGTAACATTACTCGTGATGGAGTACCTGGCGAACCTCCAAAATCACGTTTTCTGATGTCCGAGCACACAGAAACCATTACGGACACTCGCAAGACCTTCCGCGGTTATGCATATCTCAAACAAACCTTTGTACCTATTCACAAACGACCGTACGAGATAGAGAACAAAATTCGGTCATATTTTTTCGGAGCTCCTGCTGCACGTAATCAGGTGTTTCTTATTTCCTGAGGTAGATCAGTCTCCCTTCTCAAGGTCCGAATAAGTTTGGGAACGACGAAATGTTGTAGGTCAGAAAACTCTGCCGTCGAGGAGAGATGGGTCTGTCGAATGGTGAAACATGTGTACGAAGAGGGATCAATCAAGCGTTGATAATAATACTTAAAATGTTTGCATTGCCAGAATTATGGTGCTTAAATCGCTATGCCCGAACTATGTCCTACACCTCGTAGGGATATTTTCCGTATACTTCAGCAGGTACTGTACGAAATTCTACAGTGCAATCTTATTCAAGTTCGTGCGCGCTTCAGCAGAGCTCTGTACAAAGTTGGCAAACAAGTAACAAGCAAAATAGATTGCAAATACCAATTTTCTTTGAGCGTTCTTCAGGTGTGCGTGATTGGTTTATGGGGTGCGAAGTCGAAAAACGGGTCGTTTTCTTTGCTTATGAATACAGTAAAAATATTGCGACCGTTTATAGGCAGTACACCGAACAATATAATTTAAGATCGATTGCAGCCTTCTTGTTAGAGTATCTCTGTTGACGTCGAAGCCGGGGTTGAAGCTGATGCGGACCGTAGTAAGGCCATGAGTTCCTTGTTGTGCAGCAGCTCGTTTCTGTAGCCGGTAATCTCTTTCTGCAGGGCAGCCGCTTCTTCACGCAGGTTTTTCAGTACCTTCCGTTTCTCCATTTGTACCTGCTTGTGCACAGCACGATACTGCTCCAGCTCCGCAATGTACTTCTTTCGGCGTTCACGGTTGAGTTTAGCATAGACGGCATGGGACGACTTGGACGCCATCTCGGAGTCTGGGGCGGGAGTACGGTGCGACCTGGCTCTCACATGTCTTAAAGGTCCCGGCGAAGATCGCGGAAGTGCGCTCTTCGGACGGGGTACCTGTTCCGGTACAGGTTCTAATGGAGGAGCTCGTTTGATCACCGAGACCGCCGGAAAGGTTGTCCGGCTTAGGTCAGATTTACCGCCTGGATCAGACCTCGAACGCTCGTACTCGTCCGTGCGGGAACCTCGAGGTGGAAAGTTCCGAGGTGGACCCTGCAGAAGTTACGGATTTCAGCATACTTATTTTGAGCTCTAGAAAAACTAACGCACCCTAATTTGCGGAAACGGATGCGGCAGCCGAGAGGTACTGGGGCCGTCGCAGATATTGGTGTTGTCTGATATCGTTGTTACGTGGGGCATCCGTGGAGGAGGAGGAACGAGGTCGAGGACAGGAGGTGTAAACATGTGGGGATAAGCCACTGAATAACCACCAGCCCTGCAATGAAAATTTCTGACAGTGTAATCAGCTGGGACCGCGGCCTGGCAATGTCAGGGATCTGGGATGAGTCCCGTGATACAGTAAGCCATCCCAAATGAAACCACAGTACTAAGACTTCTAATCACAGATTATTTTCGAATAATTCCCTCAAGCGGCCTATGCGCTTACTCGAACATGGGGGTGAAAAGACTCTGTCAAATTCAGAGTAACCAGCGGTTCTTCGGCTATGCCACCAACTTCAGCCTAAAGTTTGCTCGAACACCTTCGTGAAAGCTACTGTAAGTTGAATAGAAGGGATGGTCGACACATGCGGTGCTTTATGTGCTGTGGTCATCAACTGTTGACGTGAAAAGACGGAAGAGCTCACAGTTTCAGGACCACGAACACTGTATTCTGCTTCCGGCTACACCGTCACATGGCTATGCTGTACGATGCTTCAATCGAAACTTTCGCCATTTTACAGCACTCATTTAATATTTCATATTTGTCCTCCCTGAACTGCCGCCAGCATTGGTAAACACAACTCGAACCGTCCAAAAAAATTACTAGTAGTACCGACAACCAGTCAAGCTTGCAATATAACTATTTCGAGATACTCGGGGAAAAAGGGTGAAACTTACATGTCCAAGGAGAAGAAGCCGGGCAGGAAGCAGGGAGTGAACAGCGAAGGTAACCGCGGAGGAAAAGGATGGTCTCTCATATTACCCAACCCCGGAGCTTGCATCATCCCGTTGGACGTCCCATCTTCCTCCTTTGGGGAGATACTTCGTGATGAACTGCTAATACTACGGTCCAACCTGGTTCGAAACGCTGGTGCTGGGCCTAGTGGCGGATACGGAACTCGAAAGTACGGGTTTACCGAATCTCTTGGCGTATTCACTGCGGGCAAAGAGGACATCGACCAAGATGCCGTGGACTGATGATTCTCATGATGCGCTTCAGCACTAGCCATTCATCGAAATTCATCTGGAGCGAAGTCGATTAAATTTCAGCAACACAAGTAGTTTCGAATCACATTCTATACGAAAAAGTGAAGAACATAGCTACGTAAAAAGAAAGAAATGCATGGAAGGACAGCATGGAAACGAGACGAGCTGGTTTCGTGCAGTACATCCTCCTCCGGGTGGAAATAATCCGACAGGACCACCTTGTATGTAGCCATACCTGTAGCCGTAACTGAATTCGATAGACGTCGATGGTCGATCAATTTTCCATATCGATCAGGCGTATACACAGTGAATGGAGGTGTTCTCTGTTTCAGTGTTCAGCGATCGAAACGTACTGCACTACTTCTGCTTCGCGAAACCTTACGGCAATTTTCGTGTCGGTCGATCTTTCTCTCCGCTGATCGTTGATGACAGTACCGCGCGACGTTCGCGTTAATTCCGCATACTCACCCCACATAAGCGACACACGCCAGCCAAAATTTTGAAGGCAATGCAATGACGTATGTCTCACATGATGGCTCTGTGGTCGGTTGGATCTTATGTGGGGTGAATTCATTTCCGCTGATCCTCCGGAACCACCTGAAGCTCCGAGCAATGTCACTGTAAATCCTCAAGATACCCTCTTGGTCGACTTTTAGAAATCCGAAAATATCAGCTTGTATGAAACCGCCTCAAGATGTCTTTATGGGAATTTGGAAATAAATGACTATAAGGACAGTAAAAATATCGGGAATATTTGAGATGTCGGTAAATGACACCACCCGAATCGGTTTCCCAAGTGGTGTACGTTCTCGACTGACATAATGGAAACGTGCGCCGATCGAGATGGCAATCGGGGTGAAATCGTAGCCGACGTCCCTTTCCACAGCAGGCTGAAGAGATTGATGTACAGTAATTACTCATTCAAAACTTTGACGTTGAGATTACTCGGGCCAAAATATAATTTTCTCAGTTCATCCCAGAAAATCAAACTCAGTATTGTGTGTGGAGCTAGCCGTAAAAACACTGCGGACCAGCCCTTGTAGAACCCTAGCGGACCCTCTTTCTCGTATATTTTATTTGTGCAGTCCAGGAAGCCAGAATACAGTAAGCCTCTACCTTGAGCATCGACGTGTTGGTTGTACAGCCGGACGGAAATGACATCGAAGGGCGTCATGCAGAAGGTGACTACCACGCTGCAGGCGCAGGTGGCCAGGAAGGTGTTCTGCCAGGTGCCCAATGCCAATATCTGGAGAGACAGCAAACATCCGATCTGGATGATTAGGTATTACCCAGGATGGATATTGCGAAACCTTGGAGGCTAACCTTCTTGGAGTCCAGCCAGTCTTTCACCATGGAAAAGGTGGCCAACTGCGAGGCCGATCCCACGGCGACCTAGAGAAAAGGCGAACACAAGCATGAAGTTTCTCAATATTCAACAATTTTCAAGTGTACTTGCCACTTCTGACTCAACAGTTGAATTATTAGCTAACTACATCCTGGGAAAACCCAAGGAGGTCTATTTTCACTGTTATTGACTTACGCGAGGGATGGCACCACCAACGCCTCTCCACAGCCCAGGTATACCAGAGTCTTTGTAGATATTCACCAGTGCACGAGTCATGCTCTTGTGGTGATGCTGATGTCCCACGGCTATCTGTTGTGCTGCCTCAGCTTGCAGGTGCGTTTTTACCTGAAGGAAGAGATCACAGAAATACAGAATAGTATCGACCGGAAGTAGATATCGTTGCTGTGTTGCAGAGTATTGTAGGTTTGTTATTACGAGATAAAGTGGACTGGCAAGACCAGCGCCGACGCATCCTGTTGAGCATCAGTCACACTACAGCAGGCTAGCAGTAATAGAAGGGTGCTTTCTCACGAACCAGAAAATGCTCCTCCGACCACCGAGCGAAGGAAGCCGGACCTGCCATCTGGTCCTTTGGTCAGCCCAGCGTTGTAGAACGACTGGAATGCTCCCAGGCGGGCGCCGTTCATGATCATTTGGTACCAGATTGCCGGGACGAGTCCTTTTTGAAGCGCTAACAGACCTTCGTTCTTGCCTACGGTGTAGAAAGCATGTAGGATATTCCGGTAGTGAACCTGCGGGAAATCAAACCGACCAGTTTTGCCACCTCACCTGTTGCTTCAGCAATTTCTGATTAAACACATTTAGACAGAAATTTCAGTGAGCTTACCTTGTATGCCCCACGATGTGCCAGTTCGCCTTGTAACTGCATACGCGTCTTGGCTACCTGAAGAACGTGAACCGCCCAGAACAAGGTTAGGCACAAAAGGAATACGGCCGCTCACGAGAACACTGTGGTCATCTGAGCGATATTTTCTGACTGACCTACCGACCTCAAGTGGATTTGTCAGTACTCCAGCGAGCGCAGCCGCCGTTCCTCCAAGCATAAACTCCGCAAGATCCATCCTTTGTCTAAACTTCCCTCGGTGCAGGCACAAGGACTCTTCCAAGTAAACTGTGTAAAACGATCGAGGGAGGCTGGGAGAGTCGAGGACTCGAAGCCACAAATTCACAATAATTATTTTTATTCAAAGACATAGTGGCGATAGTGCTGCATCGTACGGTACTCTACCGCTGTCGAGCTGCTAGTTGCTAAACCGAGCGGCCCAGTATTGATTGTCAATCAGCTCAGTAGTGCTCGGTTTAGCAGCTCATCATTCATCAATGTACTCTACCGAGTACGAGGAGCTGGACCTAACTTTGTCCACTGTCTAAAACTTTGTACACTACGTCGCGGGCTAGTCGTAGGCACTTTATACTTATAACGTATATGTATAGCAGGTTTTATTAGGCTAACTTTTTGACTGGCTGTTCAGAACGCTGACGTATCAGTACGCCTGACGCCTGTGTTGGGTGACGGGCAAGGCTCGTATGCGATCGTTTGATCGCTCTGACTGACACATGCTCGCAGTCTTTGGACTGGTGCCCGAAAGAGCTTCCCATACTGCCGCAAACTGCTGACTCATACAGCACTCTGGCGAACTCTCCCGGGATTTTCCCTCAGTGCAATTTGCCTAAATTTTAGGCAACGTTGTCTGTGCGCCGTACTTGCTGGCACCAGTGTTGTTCCGATTATTGTAATAGGTAATTGAAAATGGCCAAATTGGACGGTTTTCAGATTCGGATACAATTCAAACTAAAAATTTTATATTGTGCATCTCGATATTAATCGGAATTGAATTTGAATCCCAAAGACGCGACGATGTTTTGATGTACAATTGAAATCCATGTTGGTGATTCAAAATAGTGACCGTCGATGAGAGGCACGCGATATGCACGTAGGTATATCATTTTCTCACTTAATAAAGCAGCGCAAGTGCTTGATTGACTGAGCAGCGGTGCGCTGGTGCGTGTTACACCGCCGCTAAGGATTACAATGCGTACGTAGTGCATCCTAAAGGAGGTGCAGTGCGTCCTCTCACGCGCAACCAACACCCGGTGGGCCTGTCTAGGGTTCTGTCTCTGAACTGGGGATCAAGTGTACGCTTACGCGATGTACCGCGGCTCCTTCGTAGTACATAACAGTCCGTTCTGACGGCAGCCATCCGTACTGGATACCGGGAACGAAGTAGTCTACACGAAAGACCAGAGTCTTTCTAGACGATAACCCATCCCGCGCGGGGTACTGAACAGAAATTATATGGAAGTTTTATGGAAACTGAAATTAGAAAACACTATCGCAATAATTCAAATAATTTCAATTGTAGTCGAAAGTCATATTTGAATTAGTCGTAATTGATAATCCAGCCAGGATGAGGCAGCCGCAATTCAAATTGCTGCTGCGCGAGGAATTTCAATTAATCGTAATTGCAAAAGAATTCGAAAAAGTCTTATCGGAACAACACCGGCTGGCACAGAAACATACGCCGTCGTACAACACTCGTTTGATACGGACCATATACATGCACTCGCGGCGGGCACGGCGGCGTTTTGAATTATTAAAAGTGACTATACGTATACAGGACGTAGTATACAAGGTTTCAGCCAGTTGACAAAGTTAGGTCCAGCACGTCGTACTGACTAAATCAAGGAAAGCGGCTGAACCAAATCAACCCAGATGCCAGTGCCGGGCATCTGAGTCGCTGACCCAGCGAAAGGCGCATGACGTCATGAAATCGAGATAAGGTTATTGATGATTCAGCATGCCAGAAAACTCCCGATTAATTTTCTTTTTTTACTCTCTGGTTTTGCCAGGAAGATCCTGCAGAATTTCTGATTTTTCCTCATACCTCAGGTCCTGTCAGAAGCGTTAGGGGGCAGTACGGTGTGTCTGATACAGTTTTCGAGTGTTCCTTTGTATGACAAGTAGTTGGCCTGGTTAGATTCGCCTCAGCTGTTGTACCAGCTGATGGAGACGTAAGTAGAGATCCAGTGTAGTTGGTACTATATCGATCTGTGTGCCTTTAAAAATGAGTCTTCGATCAGCGTCTTTGTATTTCCAGTTTTTCCATACTCTGCAATGCCCGATACAGTGAATAGAAGACTGACAGTAGGTCAGCCACCACAACATTCACCTCCGACCACCTCTGACGGTGTCCCGGCAGGCAAGAAGTCGCGCACGACGTCACCTCTTCCGATGGACCAAGAAAACACCACCAAGCTACCGATGCCTTTACTCCTGGAGAATGGTGGGAAAGGAGATGGTGGTTTCGTGGAGGATATGGACATCGAGGACGACGCACAAACGATGCTCGCATTTTCCGAGGCAACCAAGTTGGAGCCGTTCGACCAAAGTCCTTTCCATACTCCACCGTCTTCTCCACATCGTACTCCCCATGAAACTTCCTCAGAAGGCCTCTTCGATGAACTGTCTCCTGTACGGGATCAAGATAGGGACGATCGCTCGTCTTCTGTTGAATGTGAGGCGGATTTCAGGTAAATCTTCGTTCTTTGTGGCTTTGTCAAGCTTTACTTCCAAACTCTCGAATTTACTCAGAGTCTTCGATTGGTCAACGTGCGTTTCTCATGCACCTACGTACACGACGAAAGCTCCAGGTTTCAACGTGCATACATGCAGTGAGGACATGCACACTGCTGTTCAGTAGTATGCTCCTCCTCTTTTGGTTGAGCCTGTTGAAAGTAGATCGAATTATCGAACAGGAGTTTCATGAAGTGTCGCCATCTTCCCACAACCTGTTTCTTCTTTCTTCTCTTCCAGTTTGATTAACCGTGAAGATCGAGAGTCTTCCTTCGAGGCCGTTAGTCCAGGGAGCTCGAGCGATGCTGAGAAGACAATCCGTGGACAGCCTTCATCGAGCTCCGACTCTGAAAATGGCTTCGTCATGGTTGAAAACTATGATGCTGAGACTGCTCCATTACTACCAAAGACTGTCGTCTCGAACGATACCTTAGCCAACCTGACCAACCTGTCGGTTAACTCTCCGGTCCCGCTGGTCATGGCTGAAAGCGAGCCGTTGCCCAAGGAGCAATCCCTGCAGCCCGATGGCGCTGACAGTCAGGACGTCATTCTGCACATGGGAGCAATAACTCTCAAGTCGGCGAACTATGAAACGGTAAGGCGGAAACCTTGGCCACGTTGTTGGATAACTCGGTAGAAACTAACGTTGAGTTCCTATTTTACAGAAAGTGGCGCTCAACTACACCCTTCCGAATGTGACGTGGATGGAATTTTCTTGTACTTCTCGGATACCGTGTCTACGTTTCAAGTCCAAGTAAGCCCACTGCTGGATAAGCCTAAGTTAGATGTTGAGCGCATCATGACGTTTGTACTCCGTAGAGCTCCCGGATACTACGAGCAGTTCGCGATGGAGAAGAATGTCAAAGTCGACGAGAACACCGTCTTTCGTTTTGAGCCAAATGAACTCTGGTGAGTTTAGTATGAGTGACTGAACCTGAAGTGCAGAAGCAAGGCTCGAAGTTTCATGTGAGTTTTTCGTAGGGGAGAAGTTCAGCCAGTAGAGCCGTCACCGGTTGCGTCGACCGATGAATCGACCTTCTCGATCTTGCTGACCAAAGCTGCTCACTGTCAAGGACAGTGGCCGCACTTGTTCGTCTCTGGTGGACTGGGAGCGGTTATCGAAGCGGTATCAGACTATGGGGTGTTCCCTCAAACTGCAGGTGATATACCTGTGAGAGCCGGCTCCCTCGTGTACGACTGGAACGAGGATCCGAGGGTAAGCTCGAGAGTACGCTGTAAAAGAACCGTTCGAACCTCCAACTGTGGTCATTCTTTCAGGATAAGCTGCAGAATGTCTACGTTAACTTCCGCTTCCGAGAAGCAACCTTGGTCGATCTACAGTGTACCCAGCAGAGGTTTCTCCTGAGATTCAAGACAAGGTACGCTATACTTTATCGTCTGCTGAGCTCATTGGATTGTTTTGATTTTACTTCTCGTTTTTGCAGTGATCACAAGTTCTTGCTGCAAAACGCTAGCATAGGCCCTAGTGGTTGGGTTCAGCGGACATCGGAAGACATATTTCGATACGAGTCCGAGCCGTTATTGTAAGTCAACCGGCTTCGTTCGGCCCACAACGATTCAATTATTCAATGGATTTTAAATGTAGCTGGAATGTTAGCCGGCTTGACATTTTGATGAGTAACCGTTCTGTTTGTAGTGCGCCAATCGAGTCTATAGCTCACGGCGAGGGAGAAGAGGCTTGCAAGAGCATGGCCGACCAATATCTGCAGATTTTATTGGTCAAGAAAACTCGGGCTTACTGGCACGATTTGTTCCTCAAATCACCCACCGAACGTAAGGGACTTTACTTTTTGTTTCTTATCCTGAGAGAAGCATAAAGTAAATTGCTAGACTTACTCAACACACGAAAGCATATTCTAATTCATGAAACGATTCCGATATTTTTTGAGATGTCGACAAATCGAATCAGCCGAATCGTTTTCTCAATAACGACGCACGTTTTCAGCTAATAACAATGAAAACGTGCGCCGCTTGAGATGGAAATCTGGGTGAAATCATCTTCTTAACATCCCGTTCCCTGTTGCTTTCCCGGAGCATCGGCTGATGTGTAATTTTTGATTCTTACCGCAGCCGTCAAAAGAAACACCCACCTGGAGGAGCCAAAGTCGTCGGTTCAGTATCGTGTTCCACCTCGCGCCACATACAGAACACAAGATCACGCCGTCAGCAGCACTTCCGGCTACCTGTCGGGTGATGACGAGGAGGATGGTGAGAACATCAACACGATGTTCAGGCAGAACGGCGAGAGTCAGGGCTGGCATGAGAAGCAGTCTCGGTCGGTGTACGGCAGGCAGAATGGCTGGAACAGTGGTTCCAATCGAATGTACCGCTACGAGTCCATTGGTGATTTAAGTGATACCACCCCGTACAGCCCACAGGTGGTTGTGAAGAAGCATTACGGTTTGACGGGCTTGAACAACTTGGGCAACTCATGCTACCTCAACGCGGTTGTCCAATGTCTGGCGAACACTAGAGAATTGCGCGACTACTTCATCAGTACGTGAGATTGAACTTAATAACCCAGTCGGATTACATCGGACACAATTCAGCGAAGTCACTTTAAACTTTCTGACCATGTGGTGCAAATTTTGGCTAAACATTGAAACTGGCAAAAAGTGTGGTGGCATTCCCTTTCTAAACTGGGACGTTAGCAAGAGATTCCGCTAACGTCGTTTTGCCAAGTGGCGCACGCTCCCGACCTGTAACAAGGAAAAGGTGCGCCACTTAATATAGTAAACTGGTGAAATTGTTTGCGGACGTCCGAATTCATTTGCGAATTTGAATACTTTCGTACTGTTATTGGATTCTGAAAGATTTTCTTTTGAGTTGTTTTGTTCGCTGAATTATGTGTATGGTTGTGAACGAATGTCTTATCTTTGCAGAGGGGCGATTTGTGAAAGAGGTCAATAAGCAGAATCCTCTAGGCTCCAAAGGAAACTTTGCCAGAGTGATGCAGGGAACACTGAAGGCGCTGTGGTCGGGCCAGTACTCCAACTACTCACCTTACCCTCTTCGGGAAGTTATGGCTAAAAGCAACGAGCAGTTCGCCACGAAGGGCCAGCAAGACGCTCAGGAAGCTATGGCTTGCATCATTGAAGCCCTTCACGAGGTACTTTACCTTTACCCTCAAGGAAAATCTTAGCACATCGGCAAAAAAATTGGACATGATCTTTAGCTCAAGTGGCGCACGTTCTCGTTGTTGAGGGCCAGAAGTGTGCGCTACTTGGGGAGACCGACAATGTCAACTGTCAATTCATTGTAACGCCGCCCCAGTTGTCGGAACTGAATTTTATTTTCTTGCTTTAGGACCTGAACCGTGTGACGAAGAAGCCTTACAAAGAGGATATCGAGTCGGACGGCAAGGATGACGAAGAGATCGCTAACGAGACATGGAATTACTACCTCAGTCGCGAGGACTCAGCCATCCATGACTTATTCACCGGCATGTTCAAGTCGACGGTAGAATGCATGAAGTGTCACAAGGTATTGAACCTTGCAAGAAGTAGTAGTCTACTGAAATTCGAAGACCTTTGTTTTCTGAGGCTCCTCTTCACTATTTCTTCGCAGAAAAACATCAAGTTTGACGCGTACCAGTGCGTGTCAGTTCCTGTCCCGCGGCATGGTATCGTCATTGAATGCAGGTTTTATTCCATCGATCTTCAGAAGCCAGTGAAAAAGGTACCTTATCTTAGTCGATAGTATTTTGTGCAAGTTGAGAAAGTGAATTTGGTGTATTTTTAGTTCCGTGTAACTTTTAACAAGGACCACAAGTTCTGTCAGGACAGGAAGGTCCTACAGCCGCACTTGGGCGATGTCCCGTTGGAAAACACGGAGATTCTCATTCTTAAACGTCCTTCCGACAGTGCGGTACACGATCGCATTGTCATGTCCAAAGAGAACGACTTCCCATGCAGCAAACTGGACGAAAATATGCGCTTCCTGATGTAAATATAATTCGTAAACCAAAATGCACTAGCTCTTGGACTTAAAAGGAAAACTAGGACATTTGAACCAGTTCGTTTGTCCAAATGGCGCACACTCCCACCCAATACCAATGAAAATATGCGCCACTTGAGATTGCGATCTGGTGCATTTCATTTTCCCACGTTCCAGTTTGGGAAGTTCGTCATATTTGGGTTTTGATTTGTTCTAGTTTTGAAGTGTTGACGAGGGAGAACGCTAGCGATCCGGTACAGAACTTCGTGGTGACGCAGTTTACTCGCCTTCCTCGAGACCCGTCCATCCACCGACCGCGCTGTGGGGGATGCAGCAAGGGACTGGAGAGTCACCATAAGAAACGTTGCACCAAGTGTTATACTGTTTCCTACTGTGGCAAGTAAGAAGCGGGAAAGGCTGTTGCAAAATCCGTGTTTGTGGTCGGAAAGTGACGGATCTTGTTTGCAGGGAGTGCCAGATCAAACACTGGCCTCAGCACAGGGGCGACTGCAACTACGCTCATGGTCCGGCAGTGGGCCTGCCTTTCATCGTCTCTCTCCGGGAAAAGCAGCTCAACAAGACTAACTTCTTCATCAAAGTGGCCAAAAGCGCGTTGTAAGTAAATGTTGGGTCTGGTACTAAGATAGATTCGGAACCTCCAAATTAGTTTTCAGTTTTAATTTCTTTGACCAGAAATTCCGCTGCATATACCGAGTCTCATGCTTATGTTGGTACTCCGGTATGCAGGTTTGAGAAAGGTTCTCATTTCTCACTCACCGAAGTGTTCATGTTTCAAGTACCTGCATACACCAAGCCTTACCGTTATGGAGGTACTCGAGTAGGCAGGTGTAGGAAAACTCCATATTTATCCCACATTGTGATCGTGTTGTTGTAGGAAGTCGGTGACTGTCTTGCGGGGCACCAAAGCTCAGTCGAGACCGTCGTCCACCACTGGTTCGGGTGACTCGCCCGCGCCTAGCGAGCCAAGTAGTTTTTCCAGCAGTGCCGAGCCGCAGTCGCCTCCGGCTGTGGACTCTACTGTGACTGAACGGTCGGAACCCACTTCGCCGTCACCGCAACGTACCGGTACACCTAGCGATACCTTCTCCGACTGTGATTCAGGCGTCGGATCTTCTCTGTCCGTCAATCACGAGGCGGAACTGACGGAGTGGAACGCAAACGAGACGGCCAGGAAGATGATGATGGACAAAGGTAACACCACCGGCTTCCCCTTCGCTCTCCTTCCCGAACCGCCCACGGAACGTCCCAAGGCGGAAAAGATGCCTTCTTGGAAGGATGAGATGGATAATGACGGTGAGGAGGACTTTCTGAGTTTGGTTACCGTTGAACTGAGCCATTCTTTATTCACAGAGAAAGCGATGGAGAACTTGATGAGGAAGCGCCTCTTCCATCTGGTGTGGGACAACATCCCTACTCTGCCTCTGCGGGTTGAGGACAAAGTGTTAGATGCAGACGAAGATGAGTCGTGTCGAAGCCTGAAGAATGAACGAGAACGACGGTATGGCAACTCAAAAGACGATTTCACGCTGAATGACTGTGTGGAGATGCTGACGGAACCGGAAGTACTGGATCAGAGTAATGCTTGGTAAGCTTTTTGTCATTTGGTCTTCTGGAATGGGTCTAAGAGGTTGAATGGTGGTTGACAGGATGTGTCCAGCGTGCAAGAAGCCGCAGGAAGCGGTGAAGAAGTTTGAGATTTGGAGTCTACCTACAGTCCTCGTCTTTCAACTGAAGCGTTTCAGCAAGCCCAGTGGAGAAATGTGGCGACGAGACAAGATTGAATCGTCAGTGGAAATCCCGGAAGAACTGGACATGTCCAAGTCCATTGTTGGTAAGAACATAAAATACCGTAGAAAAAGGGGAAAAGTTGCAGTTCGATGTGTTCTATAAAGTATAAACCAGGTTAAGTACGGAATAGTTTCTTTACAAAGCCAAATCCACAGATCTTACTTCGGAAATTTATATCAGGATTCCCACAAATTTCTAGCATTCGGAATTTCAGAAATTGGGGCGCGTGAAAGTGATTTGAACCAGATGGTCGTTCCAAGTGGCGCAGACTTTCAGCCCATACAGTAGCAGTGGAAACGTGCGCCATTCGAGATGACGATCTGATTCACCTCATCTGTCCATGTCTCGACCACGTACTTATCACCTTTGCTTTTTATTTTCCGGATTTGATGCGTGGTTTTGTTTTCCAGGTCCAGGTGATGGTGGCCCGTACATTTACGATTTATACGGTGTAGTCAACCACCGTGGCTCGACGTGGTTCGGTCACTACGTGGCCTACACACGCTGCTACCAAGTCCCCAACACGCAGGACGACGAGATCCCCTGGCGCTCCTTCGACGACGAGTACGTCCAGACCGAGACTAAGCTGGACGGCATCTCCTCTAGTGCCTACCTGCTCTTCTACCGTCGTCGTGGCACGCCCAACCCCATCCACCTGCCGGCCTCCAGCGGCGAGGAGGAGTCTTCGGAGGGCGACTCTGACGACCCCACGCAAGGTTCATATCTTTGCTCTCAAACTATTAGTGACCAAAAATGAGTAGCTGCTCTTTGGCTTTCCCCCCTTCTTCCTGTCAGATCTGTCATGTGCCACTGTAAGCTTTGATGAGTTGTTAAATGCTGGAATGTTGTTTAGGAGCCCTGTTGGAAACCAGTCTCTCGCCAAAGGCCTTCATTTCCTATCTGACTAGTTACTGCACCATGTTTTGAAAAACTGTGTTATGGAGAAAGAAATGCGCTGTTCTCTTTCCCCTTTTTTTGCTTTCGGAAGCCTTGTTTTCTATCGGCCTTTTGGAGAAGCGTATATGAATAAATTTGGTGTCCATGTGAACTTTCTGATACTGGAACAAGGCTCGGCCTGCTTTCAGTTGACATGTTGACAACATGTTTTTAACTTCACACTTTTTTCTAACTGCTCTTTTCCTACTTCATTCCTTCCGAACAGCTCTCTGTGTCTTTCTTCCTGGTCCGTGAAGTCCGTTCAATTGAAGTTATCACTACCCGAAACCAGTGAACCACAGTTCAGTACATGACCGGTGTGAACCTGGGGTATTTCAGAGTCGAACGTCGGTCGCAGAAAACTTTCGAAAGACCGACTTCGAAAGTAAAAATAGTCGATAAGAGAAACGAATCCGGAATGAATATCCGGCGTTGGAAAGAAAAGTCCGGCACTGTAAAATTAAATGAGCTCATCGCTAGGTCGACGAGTGTGGTTGTGCTCACGAGGGAACGGTCAGGGCGATCAGACGCCGATCTTCGTTTTGATGCTTTCACCTGATAGGTAGGTTTCTTAGCTTACTATGAAGAGCAGGAAGTGATGCCATGAACCCCTCCCTGGAGCTGGAGAAAATCCTGAAAGCGTTGAGCCATTGTCTACCTTGTATGGCACCACTAAGTTCTTGGGGTGTCTACTGGTCGTTGTATCGTGAGTAGCATGGAATCACCGGCAGCAAAAACGAAGTAA
>BDGG01000002.1:3396608-3460485 GCA_001949185.1 Ramazzottius varieornatus | reverse complement strand
AATGGTCCCTCAGTGCTCTAACCACATTCGAAGCAGTTTTTCAAGACTGAAAAAATATCGATTGATTGATTGCCGTCTTCGAGTTGGGCTGAACTTGATCTTGGAGAGCTTTTCTGTGTTTATGGTGTTTCATTGTCAAAATCGCCCGTCCAACGCTGGTAATATTAATACCAAAGTTCCCGCAGGGAGTAGGGACAGTGAACTTTGGTAATACCTTGGGATTATTTTTTCCGTAGCCTATAGCTAGTCCTCCGAAAACACTTGACTGAACTGGATGAAAGACCAATTAGCAAAATTGAGTTAATCCACACAGGTCCACGCAGTGACGTTCGGAAAACCGGATCGCAACTCAAAAGAGCGACAGTCTATCGCCTTCTTTCTCCATCCAGATGACGACTACATCGTTACCTGTCTGGACGGCAGTACCAAGTATCCGCCCATTTCCGGCAAAGACTACTTACGGGAGAGACTGTATGCTTCGTTTACCAACTATTTTGGGCGGTCAGAATGAACGACCTCGTTCCAACAGGCCGAAGAATCACTTTCTTCTCGCATCGCGTGGTTTATACAGTACTTTTTCCATCAGAATGACATCTAACTTGTGTCGTCGCCTTTCTTGTCATGCTGGAAGATCTTTCTCTGAGGCACAGCTTGATTAAAACATCTGACGGATAACCCAATAGCCAACTGCTGACTGCTTTGTATCCATTGACATATTATCGTCACATACACTATAATGTTCGTTTACTCGATGGCGTATCTGTCTCTCGTAATTTGTTCACTTAGCGTACGTTCGCCCCCATAAACTTGCGGCGGAGGTCCCCACGGTGCAACCGCTTTCCAGAGATTTTTCCACATCTTTCTTCACCATCCTGGTTATTTTGTTCAGTGATACTATGCATCTCTTGCAAGTGTCTTTCCGTTCTGTTTACGCGTTTCACCATTATACGGCTTACGGATAAGTGAAATTTAAGCAGTTGTTTGGTATGATGTGATCATCCTCCCACAATTTGTTACACTTACGTAGCCAGACGCAATCCCCAAGGTACACCAGTTCGTGCTATTTGCAGCTGTGCGCAGTGACCAACAGGTAAAACTCATCATCAACCGACCAAACAACTGTCATTTTTACGACATGCCATCCGGTCTTTTAGGAGGTGAATCGTTTCCTTACAGTGTCCCCGTTGCATGCTTGTGAATCAGTGCCACGAAGAAGCCCGAGAGCTTATTCACCAATTGCGTGATTACCATAGGTAAGGCTGATGCTTCCGCAGCTGAACCTAATCCTTCGGGATGATCTGCTGACTGACGTTTCGACGCAGAGACAACGAGTTCTTCTTCCATGAGGAACGACTGCTGAACACGCGAAAGACCCATGTTGATTTGATTATCCTCATCGCATCCCAGAAGCTTTGCTAGCTCACTGTTTTACTACCACACTCAACTTGATTATATCTGTCGGGAACCTTTTCAGCTAAGTGGTTGCTCAGGTTGACGAATGATATATAAGAATCTAAGAACAGGATGGTTTTTGGCATCACGCGAAATTCTCCTTCACATCGTTCCTTGAGCCCGTTTACTGCGTCAGTCTACAGAGGCAACTGGCCGTGGAAGACTTGAATACTCGATCTGGTATACCATGATTATTCTGGATGTGGGTGTCAACCAGACAAGAGAGGAAATGCTAGCGGAGTTCGTGAATGGCACCGAGCCTCCCATGCTCTATTTGGAAAGAGCCGAAAACTACCCGTTGATGGTCATTACGACACTTCTGCTGTCCTTGAGCGCCATCATTGGAACGCTGGGGAACCTTCTGGTAGGTTCACAGATACTCACCAAAAATCCTAAAACACTATTCCGAACTTATCGTTTCAGATTATTGGAGCAATATGTATGGTCCGAGTAAGTTACCGGTAGAACAACCTAAAAGTGTATTCCATCATGTTGCTACAATTTTTCCGCAGAGCTTACGAACTACCGGTAACATTTTTGTCCTGAACTTGGCGCTTGCTGACGTTGTTGTTACTCTCCTGATTGATCCCTTCAACGCCGTCGGTGAGTGGACCCACATTGTACTTTATGAGATCAGCAGCGAATTATACGAGTAAACATGAAAGGTCGTCTGCAGGTGCGGCAGCCGGAAGGCATGTCCTGATGCACAACTTTACTCTGTGCAATTTTGTCGCTTCCGTCTGCGCGCCGGCGTGCTTGTCCTCCATGTGGAACATGTGCGCCATCAGCATTAACAGGTTTGTTTAAAACTGCAATTAAGTAGTCAGCGACCCGTGGCGGTCCGAAAAAAATCTGAAGGCAATTGAGTTCGAAGAGTACGCCCTATCTTTAGGTACTTCTTCATCTGTAAGAGCCCACTGTACCCGCGCATCTTTACGGTTCGGAACAGCATACTATGCTGTCTTTTGATCTGGGTGATGTCTCACCTCTTTCACTTACCTAACCACACGGGTAAGTCACCTGGATCAGGCACACGATAATTAATTTTTTGTTCGGGCAGAAAGTTAACACTTTCAGCACGATCGTTCTCATGTTTGCAGAATACTACCGTCGTCTTTGTGTATACAAGGACTTTATTGGCCGATACCGACGGCAGTTGTAATGCTGAACTCTAAAATCGTGTGAATGACCGCACTGATGACTAAAAAATTTATCCCAGGCTTGGCTTCGATAGATAAGACTGTCCCCAGTGCTCCAGTTTTTTTCTAAGCGAACACCGTGCACGTGTCTCGCGAGAAGAGACGAAACACCAAATTTCACCAAAACCACCCGAAACCGTAGAAAAAATTTCCAGCGTGCTAAGGTTTTGCTGACCGCTGGCCATTAGTGTTGCTTTGGTGAGATGACCGAGGTACATGCGAACAAAAAGACCCAGACCCGAAGGACCAAAAGCTAAAACTGGGAGGTGAATAAAACTGAGTGATTGTATACATAAAGAGGACGGTCGTACGCAGAGTGTTAAGCTTAGCTACTGATATGTTTCATCAAGGCGTTAAACTGTAGGCTGGGGTATGGATCGCTTCAACCACGACTATTATCTCTGCACGTTCGACATGTAGGTGTACCAGACTTCACTCGCGATATTTCTGCTGATTTCTCACAAATTGAAACTTTTTTTCTGATATCACAGCGTTGTGCACTCTTACGCCATATTTTACAGTAAGTGACCTCTAAAAATCTTCTCTATGAAATTCCAAAATCGGTCTGACGCCAGTCGATTTCATTAATAGTTATGATGGGGGTTATCATCCCCTTGATCGGGGTGCTCTTCGGTTACACGTCAATCTTCATCAAAGTTCGTGGAGTCCGCTCGAAGTTACGTCAGCATCGAATGAAGCAGCTGGTTCAGCCAGCAAGTGGTCCCACGGACAGAGGTTCAAAGCTAGTGCCGACCCAAAGTACGTCCATGAATGAAAACAGTGCCAGTGAAATCCAAGAAGCGCGGACAGCTTTGGCCGGACGACGAACTCGACGTCCGCCCAAAGCCGACTTCAAGTCGGAAGACGTCAAGCTGGCGAAAACACTCTTTGCGGCGTTCCTTGTTTTCTTCCTCTGCTGGTATGTGCAAATAACCCCGCACGCAAAGCAGATTGGTTATCACGACAATAGCAGCTGTAATCTCCACAGGCTTCCTTTCGCGCTCTTTGTCCTGGCGCACCAGCCCAAAGAAATTCCCGGATGGATGTATGTTCTGGCCATTATTATGGCGCACGGCAACTCGGCGGTTAATCCCATCTTGTATGGCTTAACCAACGAGAATTTCCGTAATGGCTACCGGATGGTCCTTGGCATGCGAGGCAATTCGGTCAATGATGCCAAAGGGCGCACGGTGAGTCGAAGTGACAAGCGAACCCCAGCGGATCACGGATCAATGCCTCTCCCATCAACAACGAACCCACGAAGACCCAGTCGGGCGGCTAACCCAACGCCGGCTATCGACGAAACTCAGCTATCCAGTAGAAATTTCGTGCGGTTGTCCAAAACGCAATCATATTTTCCGTGAAACCACAAGAGTTTTCCCAAGCTGAGTTTTCGTACAACCATGCACAGAAATGAACCGGCACAGACAATTCAACCGGCACGCAGTAGGTCCCACAAGTATACTTCTACGCTTCGTTGTCAGCAGACCCATTACTGGATTAGGCTCGACCTCGAAGTTTTCCCGTGGGCGAAGCTCCCATCCTAATTTATATATAGTGCTATCCATTTATTTTCACTGTACGCTCTCGCGTTCGCCCAGTTTCAGTCCGAACTGGTTCAAACTTTACCCAAAATTCAGGAATGTTGTCTAGCTGTCGCCAACGTCGTCGGTTTTTCAGTTTTCTATTCTGTAGTTCAGATTTTGATTTTTTCTTGCAATTTTCATGGCTTTTGCGTGTTTTCATGATGCGGCTCATTGCCTAGCAAACTAGCAAATACTCTAGGCAGCTCCATTCCCGACGTTTATGTACGCTGCTACATAGATCTTCCTGTGGAACTTTCCCGATAGTCAAAAGCGAGGAACTCAACAAGGTTCGTCCCAGTTCCGTCCACTATTTGGAACTTGGTGGTTCAGACCTACTCGAACTTCACCTGTGTTTCGCTGATCTAATGTTTTTGGGGCAAATGGTTTCCCAGCGGAACGAACGTTCCCGAAGGTCACATGTAAAGCTGTAGAGAGTGGTCGGTGGGGTAGGTCAAAGCGACTCTCGCAGCGGTTAAGGCCGTGACACTCTTTGGCCTCTGTTAGTTAAGGTAAACGGGAACGGGGGGAGGGAGGTAAAAGAGATAGTAGAAACCTGGCTCACTGAAACAATCTGTCATCGGACTTGACGTTTGCGCTCCACATTGGATGTCAAGCCTGAGAAGTTTTCCCGAAAGAAACGTTTTCACAAACCGTACACGCACGACGGGAAATTATGGGGCGGTAAAATTATGCGACTAGGCGGAAAAGACGGCAAAATGAAATTCAAACGTACAAAAGTGTCCAAAAGTACATTACAGTGAATCGGTCACGTAGGTACGGGCTTCCGTACCGCCGTTGCGAAAAAGCCTGGTTCCATAAGTCTTACTGGCCCCATAATTTTCCCGTTGTGCGTGTACTAGATGAAACTTTCAACTTTTGCAAGTTGGAAGAGAACGAGAAACGTATGAAAATCAAACGTTAAGTTATAAGAAGAAAACCGCTCGCAGGTCGAAAATCTTTGCTCTCTGGCCCTTCTCAATTCTGGCCGCAACATCGACAGTACTGCTTGCACAGTACACTGCCGATTTCCATTGTTTTTGCGTTTGGTATTGAACGATACTCTATTCTTTCGGCTATCTGTTTATCTTCGCCGAAATTTTCTCGTACGAATTGGTTTGAGTATTTTATGCAGCGAAGTACATTGCGGGATGGTCACTGTTCCCATCTGATCGTCTGAGGGGAAAGTAGAAAGCAAGGATCCCTTCTAACTTCACACTGTCTCTCTGCATGTTCCCCTCTATTAAGTGAGTGAGTGCTTCCCTCGCTATTTGCGATGAATGCAAATTTCAGTACTATAGTTTTATGGCCCTGACCAAGTTCACCGCTGCGAGAGTGGCTTTGGTTAAACGTTTCCAGAAAGCTTGCTGCCACACTTTGGCGGAAACAGCCTGAGCGAAAGACCGAGTTCCAGAACTTCCGCGGTACCCGAATAACCGTTGGACAGAACATACATACTGCTCGAATTATTCTGCTAACTTTGCGATTCCTCTATTGAAAAGAAGTGCATTCTTCTCGGATCCCTAGCCGGATTTGTGAAACAGTTTCATCGAGTGAATCTCGACTTTGAGCTGGCGTACCGAATACCTAGTCTTCTAAAAATCTGGTTCTAGATCGGTTCGCTAAAGGTCTAGGCCGGGAAAGCAGTACTTTCAGTAACTAGTCGATTTAGTCGGCTGTTTCTGTTTTCTGCTTTTCCGGCTCATATCTCGCGAAACACCGAAAATAGTGATGTTGGCATAAGGGTATTCCGACTTAATATAATTTTGGTTTGATAAGCTCAGGCTGCCGGATTCCTATCATAATTTTAATATAATATGCCACGACCTGGGAGCATCTGATTTGATGTCAATATATTAACTTGTTTCGTCGGGTCCTTATTATGATGTATTATAATATTTCTGATGCGTGTATGAACAGAGCAAGAAAGCTTTCTTTCTCAGTCCTAACTCTGTTTTGGTGTTACCGAAGTTTAACTTTCCTCCATTCATAATTTTGTGAAAAAAAGAGACGATAGACATAGCGTTCGGTAACGCCAAACCGGACCTGGAGAAGCGGGCAGCGTCACACTGAGGAATAGGCACTGTTAGTATGTAGGTGGACCTTGAAAATCATATTTCTACATTGTTTAATCAGACGAAGTGTGGCAATCAATCTATCACCCTGAACGTTCATCAATGTGCTCTCACGTACAGGTGCATGATGCGCTGTGATCGAACCTAGCAGCGCACAGTGCACGGTCACGCGATTCAATGGCGCAAATCAAGCGTTATTCTAATCAAACCAAAGCTAAAATCGCGGTTGATAATTCTAATTTGGAGCGCTTGCGAGTTAATTTTGATATAACATCTTCAGCTCTGGCTCCCATCTAATTTGATACCAAAAAATATCCAACCTCGATCGAGGTATCTAATTAATATTAATATGTTATGTTAGATGCAAGAAGCATCTAATAAGTTCCAATTTAATATAATATACATATATGCCAACACCGAAAAGTGGCTATCCTACTGAGCTTGGTTACCGGTTTCAAGACATTGGTCTTCAAGCGCGAACGTCAAAAGACGCGACAAACTTTCTATTTTCCGGGCATGACTTTATATCTGATGAAGAAATTCGGTTTGAAATCAAACAATATCGAAGTTTTTCTGTGGTTTGAATTTGCGCACTCGAACGTTCTCTCGTTAGTCCACTATGTTTGGAGCGAGCCTAGGGGATCTTCTCCGTCCAAACTGACCATAACTTTCAACATTTACACTGCCGCTCCTCCGCGCTACCCGTTTCCGTTTTTCTACATCATCGACAATCTGCGAGCGAGCCGAAGACGAAGCGAACAGCTTGTATATATATATATATATATATATATATATATATATATACTTAGATAATCAAAAGCCTATATTCGCGTTGTCTATGTAGCAACAATACGGTAAAACAGAAACGAATATCGAGATTAATCGTGGTAGTCCTTCGTCTTTTTTGGTTCCGGATTAAACACTCATTATTCTGACCTACCGTTGTCACTGCATATACTGTAATGCTTCATGAACTTCGCGAATTACATCATAGTAAGCGTGTGTTGCATGCGTCATCATACCCGTAAACCTTACGCGCACTGTGACGTCGCTTCGCGAAGTTCATGAAGCATTACAGTATATGCAGTGACACTGAATAAAGACTGAATAAAAGGGCTCAGCCGATGATGCCCATTTCTCAACGCGGTATTCAAACGCCTTATTAATTTCGCACCACAATGCAGTCAGGCCAGGCTACATTGTACATGTAGGTAGCCTCATCAAGAGGTGTCTTAATTTCGCCCTACTTCATCTGGATAAGCTGTCTCATCTGCTGATGCCGAGTACGTTTGGCCTTCTAGCCAGTTCATCGTACATCTTTTGTGGATTCGTGTTCGGGAGTAGTCCTTAGAATTCGTTGGCCTACAACTTGGCCTACAACTTGGCCTACAACTTGGCCTACAACTTGGATGTCTCAGAAAGATGAGATCAGCTCTTGATCATCCCGCTACCGATCCGGGGAAGATCAGCTGATAGGATATCTTCTCCTCATTATGCATGTACCTGTATGAAGTCGTATGCGTAAACCGAGCCCGGGTAGCGAGGACGTGGTCCAATCAACATCAGCTGTCAATCAGTCTATCATCGACTTTTGACATCACATACGTCAGTGCTAATGTGCTACAGATTACTTGATTACGGGGACCTGACATAAAGAGTGTTCGACTGATTGACAGCTGGTTTGAGGGTGGGGGTGCACCTCTCCTGGGATCATGGCACGAACTTCGTACAGCAGACGACACTTCTGGTCTCCTCTACCGGACATGAATATCACATGGATCGGAGGCTCGCCCGAACGTTAACAGGGATGGTACACCCTTGGAGATATTTTGCGATCTGCATGCTACCAACGCACTTGACAAATACCGGTAAACATTACCACAGCTGTGCGAGTTAATGACTACGCATGCCGGTCCAAGATCACTCAGTCAAGTTGAGCCAACGTCAGGGACAGGAAGAAAAATCTCCACACGATAGTTTCCGTCCGCTGTTGTCGTAATAGTTGACTTCCGGTTTGCTGAGCCCAGTTGCAGTGCAGGCTTACTTTGAAATCCAGTCGAAGCTTATTACCTGCCGGCATGGATCTCTGGTTCGTCACGCAATACAGCTCATTGTCAGCCGCCAATCGGTGCCCAAATGGTACTGTATTGGTGCTCTCGCTAACCGAGAATCTGAAGCTTTTGGCAATCATGCAGTCAAGCTGTGTCCCGGGTCACCAGGAACGAGTGCGGATTGGGTTCGTTTGACCCACGTTTGAGGCTTTTCTGGGGCTCATGCGGTAGTGCCAAAGCCTACAATACTTTATGGTAACATTGCGACCGTCATGCTATGTCAGGCCATCACTACATACCGAACAAATGGCCATCAGCACAACCGAGGGGGACGAGAGCTATTAACCTAAATTCTCCGTTCCCGGCTGTCACTTTTAGTAATCTCACGAATACGGGAAGCAAGATTTTTCTATTGGAAACTTACGCCCATTTTCAGAAAGTTATGTTGGTATCAAATAGGAGCTGGGCAAAACACACTGGATCGTTAAACTCAGTGGCGCATTCTTCCAGCCAGTAACAACATGCCTGTGCGCCACTTGAGACAACCATCTTGTACCTCTTGTTTGCTTATCTTTGTCACATTGCGATGCCACAAGAATGCTGACCTTGAAAAACACGCCATGGTTCTATCCAAATAAACGATAACTTCAGATTCAGAAGCCCGGAAGCAGTCTGTGGCGTTGTTCCGGTAGTTGCATGGTAATATCCACCAGATGACAAGGAGCCTTCGGTCAGTTCAGTTGTTTCACTGTCTTGGAGACCCAATAAATTTTCCACAATAATTTTCACCAGGGTCCTCGGTTGAATTGATTGTTTATCAATCGTTACTTTTGTTCTTCACTTGTTTGCTAACACCGTCATTGTCAACATGGTGCGAGTTTTCGGGGCCTCGATTTCCAGTTTTGTTTTTGTTGTAGTTTGTTCAGTGACGATCGCCGAACGCCACGGTTACGGTCAGGGAGGCCAGCATGGTGAACACCACAATAACCAGAAAGATCCCCAGGGAGCTCACGGTGGTAGCGGTGGCGCCGCCACCAGTCTTGGCCAACCTCAGGGTCCGGAGAATGTCGTCATCTCCGGCTATGGACCTCCAGGAGTCGCGTAAGTTCTTACCCACAAAACGAAGACACCTATACTGAACTTGAAAGTGTGTTCTGAGACCAACACCAGATTTCTGGCACATGCCGAGAGATTAGGGTAGGGCCGATCCGACCGGTTCCGGCCCCCGGGGTCGTCGACCCTGGGGTCGTTTGATGGATCCCAAGGTCGTTCGATCGGTTCATAAGGCACCTCATCGACCAAATGACCCAGGATCGATCACAGGGTCGTTTGGTCGCGACCCTACATTTTGGGGTCTGGACCAAACGACCACAAGGTCGTCGACCCGGTCGGGTCGGACCTACCGTTCGAGAGACGCAGCATATACGGGTATTTCGAATTTTCGTGGTCAACTGACCTTCGTATAAACCGTCGTCGAAACGTCCGCTTGGTCACTAAGTTGCAGACATTTAGATCTTAGGAAATATGTACGGGAAGACAATTCGAGCATAGATCGTAGTACCATCCGCTATATTTCAGGAACAAAATTATTTACCATATAAATCATCACCTAGACCGTCACACAGAGAGAATTCGGAGCGAATGACCGGAAATCGTTTATTGTTTGCAGTGATGCTTTCAACAAATGGACCAAAAAGTTCGCCAACAGGCTTCCAGTCTACCAGAGCCTTATCTACGGTGGACCCGATTCCTACTCTGGCAACAATACCATCTCCGACCTCCGTGACGCCCTGCGCGCACTGAGCGGCACCGGCCGCATGGGCATCATGGGTGACGGAGACCCCATCACTGAAGACATTGCTGAGTCTTACGTCAACATTCCTTCCCATCCCGGCACCACCCTCAGCTACGTGGTCTCACCCATGTTAACCAGCAAGATCGACGACGAACTCTACCCCGATCTTCTCTGGCTGCCCGTGATGGCCTCCGCTGTCGTCATTGCCTACAACATCCCGGAAGTACCACAAGGACAACAACTGAACCTGAGCTGGAAACAACTGGCCGGCATCTTCACGGGCAAGATCAACAGCTGGAGCGATCCCCAGGCCAATTTCGGTGAGAACAACGCCTGGTACTCTGGCAGCCCGTTGAGCGACGCCAGCAAGAACTTCCCGATCTCCATTGGTGTGGACTCTCGCTGGTCATACGACACCTTCCAGCTGGTCACCCAGTTCGCCGCTGAAGGCTTCGGTGAAAAGATCGGATGGCCTGCTGGTCTCTTCTTCATCCAAGGCTTCACGGATACCTTCAAGAAGCTCAACATGAACCCCATGCCGGAATACTTCGAAGGAAAGAACGTGGACGAGTACCTGGGTGGAGTCAACAAACGACCTTACTCTATCGGTCTCGGAACACTGCGAGAAGCTATGGAACGAAAGCTGTCGGTGGCGGCCATTGAATCGAAACCATACAGCCATAAATTCATCGCCCCATCCAAAGCTGAAGTAAGCTACTGTATACGAAACGCAGCCCGATCGTCATCTCGAGTGGCGCACCCATCTAGCCAGTTCCAACGGAAGAGTGCGCCACCTGGGATGACGGTCTTGCACGATTTGTCTGTCCAGCTCTCAAACACCATGCGGAAATTCAATGAACAGTTATTCTTTTCAGCTTACCAACTTCATGAACATCTTCGGTATCGGTGACACCGATCTTCCCACCGGTGATGTCTACCCTCTGACCTTCGTCTACAGCATGGTCATCAAGGCCCGCGGATCCTTCCTGGACAAGCCTCGCAGTTGCAGCAAGACTGCCGCAGTCATACGATTCTACCGCTGGATCGCCACCAGGGCCGACAACTTCCAGGATATCCCCTTCGCTGATGCCTATGCTGGTAGCTCTCCCGACCTTTATGCCTACAACCGTCAGAAATTGAAGCAAGTTACCTGCGTAGCTGATGTCAACTCCGAGAAAGTCTACAACGTCTGGGACCTTATCAAGATGGACCAGGGCAGTGGGATCCCCTTCGATCTGACCATGACCAGCGTCAGCCGTCAGTACACCCATGACCAATTGTCCTACGCCGGTGACTTGTGAAGCCGTCGGAAGTGATATCGATCACCGCCGGCGGTTTGTTGGCTGTTTGTTACTGTTGACCGTGTTAACTAATAATTCTTCTAAGAGAATATATTATAAAGGCGATATAAGATAAGTGTTGAAAATTAGAAATATCCTCCGATAGCAGGCTCCATTTCCGGTTTATTCAACTTTCACGAAAGGTGGCGCTGCAGTAGACGTTCCAACTTCCTCCTTCACGACACTCTCCACATTGTCAGCTCTTCTTTTCTTGAGTATCCGGGCGTCTTCACCCATGGTTTGTGATATCCAGTCTAAAGCATGTACGACCCGAGCGTAGATGCCTGGATGTCCCTCTTCGGCACACCGAAGTCCGCCAAAGCTGGTCACTCCGTGGACCTCCCAGGCACCATCCGTTCGCTTGCAAGTTAATGGTCCTCCCGAATCTCCATGACAGCTATCCCCCACCATACTTAAGAGGTAACCGGCACATAACATCGAATCGGAGAGGATACCGTTGTACTGAGACGCGTTCCTGCATACCTAGAACGATACAACTCGTTTATACTACTATTAAAATATCGCAGAGAAAAGGATGTTATTTCTGAGAATAGAACTTATGTAGTCTCTGAGTTCGAGCGTACTGTGTAGACCGGTTCATTAATTGTTATGGTGCTTTACGAAAAAAAGGCTTGGTCTGATTGCTTTTTACCCATCCGTACCTCGTCGGGTACAATGGGTAAGTACAGTTGCTGTAGATCGGTCGTATGGGACAAGATGGTCGTGAAGCGTCTAATGCTGCTTTCCTGTACGGAACTGAAGACCCGCCGAGTTCGCGGCAGGATGGCTTGTCGGAAGTAGCTGAGAGGAAGTTGATGTAATGTGCGCTTATTACGGCCACGCCTCAGCGACCTCAGGCCTTCCTCAGAGGCATGTAAAGGGCCTGCTTGAGCCGTGTGGCCCCATCCCGTTACAACGCATGTTGAGCCGATGGGGATGGGCGAGAACCACGGGAGGCACACGGGTTGGATTTCTTGGCGGAAAAGGATGGGTGCACGCAGGCGGATCAGGCCGAAATCATTGGCCCTGAAAGGCTTGTTGAACTCAGGATGGATGAAGAGTCCGCTTGGGTAGTAGTCCATTTGGCTGGGCTCCGTGTTGTACAGCAGGCTGTGGTCGCCCACACGAATCAACATGTTGGAGAGGCGGTTATGCTCACTACAAACAAGAAAGAACCGTAGAAAATTGGTCAAAAGATACTGTCGCATGGCTGTTCGGGTTTACACTTCGCCAGCAACAACAAAGTGTGTAATGTCTTGTAATTTTGCACCAAAGAAAGGTAATTCTTTTTCGTCTTGGTACCAAGTACCAACAGTGACCGTCTGTTTCACACTTTACTAACCTGGGAGCGTGTGCTGTTAGGCAATGTGCAGCCGTCAGTATCCAGAAAGCGTGTATGATGGAACCTGACAATGAACTGGAAGTGAACTTCATTATGGGACAGAGGACTACGGCACTAATTTCTACCTCCACAGAACTGTGTTTCGTCGGTGGTGTCGATAAGCGCTACCTGCCAAGGCCAGGAATGAGGCTTGACGCTCTGGCCGTAGACGATCTTGGTCATAATGGTGTTCGCAGGAACCAACGGCACTCCACATTCTGTAAACCAAGCAAAGCTACTCTGGAAAATTGGCGCACCAATGGTGAACCATCCGTTCCACGTGAAAAGTCTGCATTGCTTACGATGACTGCAGAACTTCTCGTCTGATCCGTTGATGCAATGTTCGACACCATCACAAAGGTATTCTGGTAGGATGCAGCCATCTTTCTCCGGGCACGGCAAAGCTCCATCCCGACACCATGGCGCTATCAAATGGGAAGGGTGTGATATTCCACAGGAGGTCTCTATGCAGTTATTAGGCAGTACTCACTTAACACCGAAGCGTGACCGACTTCGTAACGGGGATATTCGCGTCCATCACAAAAGAAAATGTGGACGTCGTCGACAGCGATATCGCTCATGTTCGATCCGCCTCGCACAGCCTCCAGAACCAGCTGCGAACATAGGCTGTTTTACGCAAGAAAAATCGGAGTTTGGCTGGTTGGGCTTACCGTGACGTTGTTCTCGGTGAAGCCTTTCAGGATCTTCCCGAACTGGTACCACGCACGGTTCGTTGCATGCTTGATGGTGATGAAATCATGCTCAACCTTACGGTAGAGAAGGTTTACTCGCAGTTCGCCCATGTCCCGTCCGAACGTCATGTAATAGAAATCAATGCACAGGTCCTTCTTGGTAGAGTTTCGTTCGGTGATCTGTTCGTCCAGAGTAATTAGAAGTCGAGCAGATGTTCCCGGCTCCCCGGTTTCACTTCTCGCGAGAAGGTACTTTCCGTAGCGCCCTCTGGTGTGATCGCCTACAAAGGCCAAAGATGAGCCGCGGAGACATTGGGTCAGACACAACCGTAGACAAATAGGCAGTATGTACACGCGGGAAAAGGAAGTTTGGGCCAGTAAAAAGTTTGGGCCAGAGGGAAAGACGGCGAACTGATAATTCAACCGTAAAAAGCTGTCGAAAAGTACATGGATGTGAATTACACACGTACCTACGTGCTTACGTTCCGCGGTTTCGGAATCCTCTGGCCCAAACTTTTTACTGGCCCAGACTTCCTTCTCCTGCGTGTACCCATCTTCTTACTTTTCTAGTTTTGGTTTCTAGTTTCTGTTTTTGGTGTCACTCAAACCAGTGACAGCATAACCAAGAGCGAAAACTGATTCACAAGCGAAGCCTACCTATGTCAGGTCCTGTACCAAACCGGTATCCTTCCATTTTGGTTGCATTCCACACATAGTCTTTTTGCGACTCTTCTTGCTGCATCTTGCATTTTCCGTCCGAATCAATATCACAAAATAGGAGAGAGTCACCTATCGCGTTTGGGTACTGGGCCAAAGGGAAACAGGACTCATCCCCTCTGACTTCCTTGACCACAATACTGAACAAAGAACAATTTACACATCACACATAAAGTCAAATTTCAGCCCGAAGGAACTTTCAAAACCTACTCGTCCAGGGCGATGTCGGAGCGGAAGCTTTTCCCTCTCGTAGCGATGAACCTCAGCCTGAACGAATGCTGTACTGCTACTCTGATCTGTTCGTAGAAGCCCAGCCAGTCTTTGCCATGTGGACCATCAGTCTGGAAGATAATAGTCGGCTCTTGTTGTCCGGCCACATCCATGTAGACATCGAGGAACCCCATGCCGATATCCCCTTCCATGCTGAACCAAAAACTGATGCAGATGTTTTCATGGGAAGCCGACAACCACGGTGTGGCGAAGACGGCATAGTGGCCTTCTAAGACCGGGGAACTCGACTCGAAGTAAATGTAATAGCCTAGTGCGGACTGAGACTTATCCGTCTGCGGACCTGTTCCTGGAGAACTAAGATAACGATGCTGAATATTCAGTGACCACGAGCGATATGATATTGTCATGAAATAATGCGTCACATGTGGACATGCAGGCTGTTTAGACTGGGGAAGCTTACGGTGTCGGTCCTGCACGTAAGTCCCAGTTCCAGTCATCTTCGAATTCGGCTTGATCCTGGATGATGCCACAGTTTGACGGGTACTGGCGCAGTCCCTCCTGCTGATCGAACGTACAGACAAAGGGTAGTTGGTATTCGAACGTATCCGTTTCTGGAGGAGAATCTGTAAAGCATCGACATCTAAGGGTCCCCTTGACAGTTGCGCGCCTTCTGGAAAACTGCCCTACATATTGTGCACTTACTCGTCACGAGATAAGGCGAATCAGCATCAACAACATTTTCCTTCAGTGTCAAATTTTTGTAAACTGTCGGAGCATCCGTAGATGCGGAGATCAAGCTTAAAATACTTAAGTGTAAGAAGGCCGACACAAAAACTCCACTGTACATTTTCCCGCCGGTAAATCCAATCATGAAGGAGCGCGGGACACAGGGAAACGCGTCATTGCCTATGAGATTCTGGAAAAACGTTCCACTTTGGGTAAATTACAAACCGCATCATGTTAGACGTGCTGCCCCGACTATGAGACTTCTTTCTGGCTGATATATGCCACTTGAACGGGTTCAAGCTAGCAGAATAGCTATGTGAGACATGCTAGTTGCAGACTGTCGTTCGCGGTATCATTACCGCCTACACTGTTGTTCCTAGCAGCAACCGCAAAATATTTTCTCGAGCATTCGCCATCTGCTTCGTGCTCCGAATTCCATCTCCGACAGCGATCGAGTTATTAGCTCTCATTACGTCCTCCTAAGCACTTCGACATGTACAATGCGCATGGGAGCATTATGGCTAGGAAACTGCAAATATTATTTCCGTAGCTGGGAGAATGCATCACTTCGAGTGCTACCGCCCCCTATGGAACCTCCGCATTTCTGCAGGTGTTTTCCCAAAAATTCGTTCGAAAAGAAGCCTGGCAGTGAGCTATCGCTGATCAGATGCTCATTGATACATAGTTCAACGATGAAATTGTATAGTAACTGTCAGAGGCGGCTGGAGGTACAGTGTACGACAAAATTAATCGTTAAGAATGGGCGTAATACTGCAGCTGGAGATTATTTACGACTCGGCCAATGAGAATTATATTTTGCTGCATGGGCAAATTTCATTGGCTTCATCCATCTGGCTCCATCCAACACCCAGTTTTGACGGTTTATTTTGTCGTACACTGTATTAAAAAGTCCGCAATTTGGCCCTTTTTCTACGAAGTTGTTTGTCAGGTCCGTGCTGGGCACAACCCCGACTAATAACCCATGAAGATCTCGTAGAAAAAGGGCCAAATTGCGGACCTTTTTAATACCTCCAGCCGCCTCTGGTGACTGTAGAAAACCAGCCAGTTCGATGGAAGCAGATCGACCAGACGAACTCTACAAGGAAATGGGAAAATGAAGATCCCAGCGCAACCGGCGTAATTTCGCTCATTAATATGCTTGCTTTCTTTTACTTGCGGTATAAGGCTTCTTTGCTGTTGTTTCGTCATGGCGCCAAACCTCGAGATCTGTAAATATTCAGAGCGTCGAAGAAATTTATCAATCTGGGGCTGCTACGGTGTCGGTGAGAACCCATAGTACCGCACACTCACAGCCAACAATCATCCAGCTATCTCGGCGCACGTGCCAGACCCAGACGAAATTTGACGGACCGGTTGACTACGGAAATGTAACTCGAACAAGCACGCAATTGAGTAGGCTCTTGGAAACTTTACTATGATTTCCAGTTAAATTTCCCAACCGGAAGCAGTTGGTGCTCAAGGGCTTGTAGCGTACGTAATCACCCACAGTCATAAGTAGAGCCTCCCGTTTTGACTCTAAAACCTTCAACATTGCAACCGAGTAGCCACCATAATACTGGCGAAAGCTTCACGGTTCCACCGTACAGTAATTTCTGTAACATGGCCCCAACTTCGCAAGCACCGCTGAGCACACAGAAACACGCGAAACCCAGGTTGATTTAATGCCGGTTAAAATTAGCCTTAGCATTGCACCAAGCTCCGCCTCTATTGCAGGCAATTAGAAAGTACCATGCAACAGATTGGCGGATAGGGTGGATGACGAGCCATTAAGTGCGTTGAAGCTGATGCAAAAAGCCGACCGACATGACAGGACAGGATTTCCCTTGCATAATATCCCGTCTATGCAACGCCGTTACGGGGACGGGATCGATATTCGGCTTCCCGCACACAGAGCTAGGGTAACTAGAGTAAAAGGGAAGCGCTACACAAAAGCTATACGCTCTATTGACTGGCCACAGTGATTCTTCTTTTACATCAAAATCTGGAACTGAAGCGAAGGACTGTACAGTACAGTATTTTCATTTAGGCGTATAAGCGCGGTGTAGCCCACGCACTGCTTTACCCGTCCAACCAACATGCGTGATTTACTCGCGTTCAATCTGCGCTGGTGGTGATGCAAAGCGCTCACTTGGTCTTCCCGTAATCTCCACCACGGACGAGAGTGTCGAGCAGGGTATCGATGGGGAAAAAGCGTGGTCGTTCGTTTATTGCCTGATATTTGATCATAATGTGAAGCTCGGCCTCTCCAGAGTGGCCTCTAACGCTTTTTCCAGAGTACTTCCTTGATACGACCCCCTTACTTCCACGGTTTCTTTTGTGTCTTTGTCTGGTGTTTTATCTTGTTAAACAACAGCTGCCGAAGCGGAAAATCTAATTATGAACATTTTTTACCCTGAAGCTTCCCTGGTGCAGACACTGGTTCGATTTGCCCGTATATGAGCAATTCCGCGTTCGATTCATATTTCTTTTCGGTTCGTCTGTTTGCTTATGTCGGAGAGAAAAAGCGCCTGATGTATGAAGGCCAGCAAAGCTATAGCATTTAACTTTTGAAGAGCCAAGGGGATTTCTTATTTATGTCAGCTTGACTTAGTTTGTCAAGTCAGTCAGTGTGTCAAATGGTCCTACCATCATCGCTGCTACTTTACACTTCATAGCTCGATATTTCCACCTCAATCGCGTCCTTCATCGATCATTCCAATTTCCTCTGCTGCTTGCTGAGAATTTTCTTCCGTCAAGAACGGGTAAATGCCCAATACACCTTCGCCTCCGATGGTCTCGTTAACGTCTGCCTATTGATTAAAAATCCATGTTATCATTGCGTTTACCGAAGTTAGCGTATTGGCCCTATATTACTATCATTATCGATCGGCGGTGACAATTTCCTCTGGTGAAGCGGAAACCCGGGCCAAGCACGCTATCCATAAGGTCACACCGACGCAGACGCGGATGGTACCGGTGGAGAACCCAATCTAATGCGAGATGAGTTGGATTAACCACAATCCCTGCATGCCTAATGATGTCCCCACCTGAGAGCTGTCCCTGGAGAAGCGACGCAGCTGACGCCTCTGACAGGCTGACAAGCCGATTCCTTCTCCTGCTGGTCCGCTGGCGTGTGAACCTGCACGGAATACCTCCTCAGCAGGCCCGCACGAACCAGCAGTGGACTATGGCCGATGCGGAGGAAACTAGCCTGGCGGAGAGTCCGACGCCTTTGAGCAGGCATAAGCTGGAACCGGCCATCACCTCCATAGTCCCACAGGTAACAGTGCTGTGTCCGGCACGATAAGAACCATAAGAACGACATCATTAGAAACTCTGGACTCTTGGGTCTTTGCCAGAATTCTACGCTGTGGCCAATATGAGCAATATGAGTTCACTCAGACCCCCCTCCCCCTCAATCTTGCGCTCTTCTCAAGATTGTCGATGCCTACTGCGATACCAGCTATTGATATATTGAACGATATAGTGTGAATCGAATAGGCGGTAATGGGCATGGTTCTGCGGTCCACTGTTCCGCGCAAGGAAGTAAAAAAATGTAGTGTTATGTCACTGAATGTTTACCCAATATATTTACATCGTTTATCAGGGCTATCATCCTGGTTTGCGTATCGAACAGTTTCCATTACAAGCGGTTATGGTCGGTTAAATGGAAGATTAGAGATTCCCAGCCATGTAGATGCAACTCAAGCCAATCAGCTACTGTTCGGAGCACTTAATTTGCATATCCTTGGGAAGAGCCACACCTCTCTTTGTTTTTTGGGTTCCTTCTCCCCACTCGCTCCAGACATTCTAAACTTTGGTGGGGTGCCTCGAGCTACACAGACATTCACAAACATCACAGTGCAACTGCCAATCTGCGCGAGGGCGAGCTTAATTTTGGCCTCGCGTTCTCTACGTCACTTCACTGGCGAAACTTAAAATTATCATGCACACATCTCAAAGCTACAACGTCACATTCCGTTGAGCAGGCCATATGCAGGCAAAAAATTTTTGTACAATGGCCGGTAATCTCGTACTAATCTGCTTAGTGTTATTATACTACCGTACACCGGAAGTCATCCACGTTGTCAAGGGCATGAACAACGTAATTTCCGTTTACTCGGGAATACGATACCGGTGATGAGCGGAAAGCACGACTTTGAGACTTTCATGCAGTAAAGCGACTCGGCGGATAGATGCCATGAACTCAAGAACAGTGCACCAAAGCGAATGGTTCACCCTTTCTGGATGACACGCATGCCTCAATACCAAAAGCCTGATTTTTCTCAAAAGCCGTCGAAAACGAAGAGGTTTTTTTTAGACCGAGGGGGTTTATACAAAATCACATATGCCGGTCGGAACACAGATGGCGCTTTATCTTAGCGCTATGCGGGTTTGGCGAACTCACGCAATCAGTGAACCGACTATCTACAGTGCAAAGTCCTGAAATGCCTACGCGCAAAAAGCGAGCCAAACAAATGAAACTCAGGTCACTCGATAAAATGGAGAGATTTATCGACAAACCACAGTCCGTATTTTGGGTGTGCAGTACAAGACCACTTTAGCATACACAAACGTATGGTATTCAGCTTCTGTACAATACAGCAGGACGGAAGCAATTCTCATACAGCGCCAGGCTTTTCCTTTCTTTTGTGGTGAATTATCGGATCGACCCGCGCGTCGCGGCATCGTCCAAATCATCAACAATCAACAGAGGTCAATCCCTGCACACGGACTCCTTAGGAAACCATCGATCAAATTTATCTGATCGTCGACCTATGATATATTTAGATTGTTTACAACAAATCCGACGTAATGTTAGCACCTGCTAGATAAGTTCCGGGGCATCCCTCTTCTGGATGACGTACACTCCTCACGTTTCTGAGTCTCAAATATGCCGAGAAACTTTAACCTTCGAACTCCATACTCTCGGTAGATTCATCCATTCCATTATTTCAGGAAATTCCTACATCATGACTTTCGATTTGCGGGAATGTTACCGGCATGTTATATTAGATAAACTCTTTCTGTTTTCAGGAACGGGAATGGAGACGCCATAAACTGACGTTAGCCGACAAATCCTCCTCGGAACCCTTCGCACCTTCCGGAAGTACCATCCACCGTCAGGTAAGAACCGCGAAGATCAAAATCGTTCCTGCTTGAAAGGCAAAGTTTTAACACCTTGAGCAAAGGGCGGGAAATTAATTTTCCTGGCGCACACTAATTTCTACGTAGCGAGATTCCAGCTTACCTTCTGCTACCCGATTTTCCACGTTTGCCTGAAGAATCCCCTTCTACTGAGGTTGCAACTAACAGCCTCTGGACAGTGGCTATGGAAAACTGCCTGGAATTATTTCCGTCTTCGATGAAATTTCGTCGTAGCCAGTAAATTTTCGTTCAGCAAGGCTCTCGGTTGGCTCAGTGTCTCCAAAAAAAGTTAGCTCTAGTTTTCAAACGTTTTTGTATCTTGGTAAGATTTTAGACTGGAAAAAAGATCTTCCCAGTGGTCAACAAGAAATTATGAAGGTCGACCATTTTGAGGTGCCAGGTGGCGCACTGTGCAGCGTAGATCATATTCCCCATTTTTAGCCAGTCGAAGAGGAGGTGATTGGTCCAATTTGGCGCCGCTCACCGACCTCAACCAATTAAAAGGAGGCGAAAGTAAGTATCCCACCTGGTATTCTGAAAGCCCGAAATCGCGTCGTGCTCAGGGTGTTGAGGGAAATATAAAACGGGTGAGTTCAAAGTCTTCTTTTCTCCGGATGTTTATGGTATGGTTGAGGAGTGCTTGGGCTAATCTTGCTTGACTCCGTTTCGCTGAGGTACACTTCAAAGCAATTAGGCTCGATGGGCAGATTCATGCCGCACCCATTCATGCTTTCATCGTACAGTCTAAGCAACGATCCCGAAATACCCTTCACGACATTCTAATTTAGAACACATTCTAGAGCAGAGCAGAGAATGACTTCGAGCTCTCATTCAGCAGACCGTGCCGGCGTGCATGCCGCACTTGGCTTCTCAGTACGATCCCAACACGCTGAAGTTCGGCAAGAACCAGCAGAGTTTGGACTTCCGACAGTCTTGAAAGCAGCAGGCGATCAAAAAACAACTGTGCGGAACGTATGATGTCAGGACGGAACATTCTTCCCGATGCCTTCTTCTCTCTTACCGTAAAGACGGTTACAAAATGGCAGAATGAGGTTGTGCAAGCGCCAAATGCTGTTTATAGTAACAGCTTAAAATATTTCTGCGCTGAGTGATACGAGCGGGCTTTCCGAAGCACCGACCTTAACTTTCCTTCTCGAACTCATTCTTCACGTTACAAAATGTTTTGTCAGTGAGCTGTTGGTCGACTTGAAAAGCACATTTTGCTTGGAAAATCTTCCCAAAATGGTTCACAGCAGGCGATTCGGTAAATGATCGCCCAGTCCGCGGAATGTAGAACCCCTATCATGACCAAACTTTAGCATTTTTCCTTCGACTGTGATCGAATGATGCTAATGCTGATCTGATAACGCCAACTTAAGGACATTTGAAGTGGGGAATCCGTTGTTTATTGTTTTTCCATCATGGCCATTAATCGGCCTGTTGGCATGCGCCGACGCGGGAGTATTTGGGCTCATCAAAAGGATCTGACCGATCGCCTTCGAGTAAGCATTTTTATCATATTCCATCCAAGAAAAATAATCTCAAAATTCATTTAAGCATGGACAAATCTTTCTTAATGGGTATTTCCTTAACTTGAATCAAAATACGCATACTAGAATCGAGGCGGCTTTTTTCTCGTCATGGGTGGCCGTTATTACGTCGTAACGCCACTCCCGATCCGCATTACCCGTCAGCTTGACTACGCAAAGTCCCGACGTTAATTTGTTGGACATGTAAATGAAGGCTGAAAATGGCCCACGTTATGGCTACTTGCCTTCCGCTCCTTCTCACTCTCCAGCCCGATCCTGGGATCTCGGACGCGACTAGCGCTCCCAGTCGCCCGTCAGCAGCGTGTTGGAGCAAAAGAGTGCAGCATTTCCACTTATTGATTTGAGCTACTTATTTGAACACTGGCGGCGTTGTACGCTTGTACTGTTCCCCTCTGTTCTTCGTGCACAAGTCTTCCTTCATCAACGGCCCTTCTCCCTATTGACTAGAGCCCAATTTTACACAGTAGATTGTCTGTGCATTTGGGCCCTGACCAATGCGTAGCCGATTGAGGTGCGGACTTACTGTAGGTTACGACGATGGCGGCTCCACCCCGGATTCGAGTACGCGCTTGTGTATTCTAGTCGGTCGGTCGGTCGGTCGTCTTCTACGCTCGTCTTCCATGCGGACGTAGAGCTACGATGTAAAAACAAGTTCGTAACGTTCCGCGGAGGAAAAGGAAGCTAGGCGATAGACGTGCGTGTCAATGAATGTTTTTTCCCCCCGAGAGGACCTCGCCATCGTACGTGTCCGGGGACCACGAAGGAGCAGATCGACTTCGGTGCTCAATCTGTCAGCGATGAATACACCCATCATCAAAAAGTTTACAACTCGAAAGAGGTGTAAAATGGTATAACTTCTAAGCTAGAGTGTTTTCGAGGAGGTCTTTCCTTTGCGAACCCTTTTGGAAAGCGAGTTTGCGACTTTACTTCCTGGCTCTTTTCGACGATGTTTCTCCGTCGTAGCGGCTTAATGAAAAGTTCTAGGCTTGGGGACCTGAGCTCGCTTCACGACAAAATGGGTTTTATTTCACTCAATTAGAGAACTGTAGGACACCTATAGTTATGACTGAAACAACGTCGAGTGACATTTGGTCTAGATCGGGAATCTGTGTTTCTGGGTAAAAGAAGACTTGGAAAAGGATAAGGGACTATGCTTAACTTGGGAGGCCTGCATGCTAACCTGAACTGCGGGGATTTACCGACACGCACATGTGCATGCTGAAATGTCGATGAGGAGTCGCCAGCAGACTGGCTCCCGACTCCCATCTCTCTTCTTGGCGCAATGAGGCAAGAATAAACTGCTTGTCGATCGACGCATGGCGCACCGAGTACGATACTCGTTGTCGACGCCCATTCACGGCATGAAACATCTACTGGAAATGGCGAACTTCCGGGCTCCTACTGGCGTCGTTTAGCCTTGTGGGACCCAGTGAAGCTCGATCAGGTCCTACGGTATATCACAGCAGGGCAAGCTCAATTGCTAGCAGAAAGTTCATTTTGGGCTGGAGTTGTATGCTTGCCCATTCAGATTTTTTGTGGGAGATGCAAGAGGCGAGGCTAGAGGGGGAAGAGCCAAGGGAAGGCGATTCTGACAGGCCCTACGCAGCCTTGCTATTACATCAGTACATTAGTTGTAGCGAAGGAGGCTAGAAGGGCTACACGCCATATCGTCCTACACTGGCAACATGCGCGGAAGGAGCGAGCGAGCCAGCTATAGCGCGATGTGATGTGACGCTGGCTGTCAGACGTGGATGATCTCCTGCATTGAGGCTTTGAGCAAATTGGGAATAAATGCTGAATGTGCAGATTCGTTTCCTGTACGGCCATAAGCCTCCACTCTTCATCATTTAACTATCTGAAAGTCATCCTAGGTAGATCTGTGATATGTCTCGTCAACCTCGGCTGGGTCTTCCACCTGTTCTTCCTGCTGGTGTCTGTTGGGTTCGCTCCAGCTTGCTGGGAAGTTAGAGAGGAGTCTGAGCCCCTTTTCGGGAACACCATGGTGGTGAATTATTGTTGGCTTTGTTGTACGCATCTCGATGTGGACTACAACCGTCTATGAAACATTTCTCTTATTCTCTGGATTGTTCCCAGTCATGGACTAGCGAAATACTATGCTGCCATATCTAGTGTTCAACTGACTAAATGAGACTGATGTGGGGATTGTACTTCTTTCAAGGATACTAACCAGTATAGCGCTCCCTTCTTTCACTAATCAATCTTGATCTCTTTGGCTCTACATCCGTTTCCCCTTTTTCCATCCACACCACCACGTGCAGCTTGCTGACTCCAGGTTCGTTTGCTGCACTGAACATTCTGACTGCATGACGTACCGGGGTTGACTTGTCTCGACCTGACAAAACATAATAGAGTAGCCGCAGTTTTCCGCATTCTGGAATGTTTCGTGAGTCAACGTACTTCAACGCTTCCTGACCGAGAACCCGCTGGTCAGCAGACTCGGTAGTCTAGAACTACAACATTAGCACATTTTAAATAGGGTTTTGTTTGATTGATGCCAAACCTGCAGACTTTTGGATGTATAGCCTATTAGCCAGGTGTTCGGAAGGTCTGTAAAACAATAACAACGACGTCAGCAAGGTGCCGATTTCAGCATCTTGACCACAGTCCAGCCAAGCTGATTTTGTCGAGCAGTATTCATAAACCTATGCAATCACCAGTTAGTTGTTTGATACTCCTAATTGTTCCACTCCGTCTGACCACCATCCCATTTGTGTCAAGAATTTGCATAGAATGTCTGAAGTGGTTTACCTTGAAGTTGTACCACTTTTCATGGATAATGCCCATCATAATGCTGATTACCCTTGCTAATTGGACTCACGCTGCTGTTCCGTCGTCTAAATCATCCTCCTTGTTCTTTCAGGGTTCTGCCGAGTCGAACTTTACTGGATCTTCGTCCAACCTGTCCTTGGATGAAGAGAAGGAAGCAGCGCGCAGAGAGACGGAGCGCCAGGCGTTAAAACAGCTGGAGAAAGCCAGGGTAAGTTGCTTGCTTTTCTGACTTGCCATGTTTTCTTTGCAGCATCACTGGGATTGATATGTTGCCTTTTCGCGACACGTCCTTTCCTCTCATTTATCCTTTTGTTACATCCATATTCCTTCCACTCAATCGAGGCCCATCACCTAGAAATACCAAGTTTCTTTCGATTAAATGATCAAACAAGGCGGAAACTGACTTTAAATATCGCGAGAAAAATAGCAACAATCAACTCATCGACTCCAATCAAGCGATCTAAACTGTACCCTCTGCAGTGGTTCTCTTGTTCGAAGGATTTCCGTCACATGCCACCCGTTCGGTCCACAGGGACTGCCTATTGTTCCGCCACATTAGCAAGCCTGCTCTGGGCAGTGGGCCTCGTTAACCTAATAGTACCCAGTCAAAATCTTTAGCGCCCACTCTAAGCCCACGAAGGCGCGAACCATTGCTGAATGGTTGCCTGCTCGACTGAGCATTGTCCATTTCCGTGTTTTGCGAAACATGAAACGTTTGGAATCGGAATTTCAGTACTAGAACTACCTTTTGCAATCCACTTCCGTTTGCCTCTGTTAGTGGGGCTTAGGTCAACGCTAGACTTCGGGTAGGCATTGGATTGAAAGGTTTCCGCTGAAATCAGCCTCGTTCTTCGACGAACCATTTGCATCTTAACCCGATCAAAATCGACCCCAGCTTCACAAATCAAGCATCTTCATCCTGGTCTCTGCTTCCTAGTCTTTTGTGTCGGCGTTGTTGACTGTTGGACGGGACAAAACAGAAAGGAGACGCACGCAACGATGGTTGAGTTTCATCGTGTATTGATTAACGGTTCCTTCCTCGAGTAACTTTACTCCCGTACTTGATAGATTGCCGCTTTACGTAGTCTCATGCGGCTCATTTCTTTCTCACTTGGCTTACTTCCTTGGCCATCACCATTCTTGTAGTTAGTTAGACAGGTGAACTCACTTTTTAAGCTTAACACTAGCGTCTTTGGCGAGAAGCTCGGAAGTCAACCGGTGTTCGTTCAAACTGGGGCGTCGACAGAAATCTCCCCGAGGTAATCGCGCAAGGTCGTATACCTTATTGCCACGGCTGTGCGCAACTGTTAAAGTAAAGCTACGGCTTTCTGCGCCACAGAAACTTTGTCTTTAATAGACTTCCCTGCTATGGTATAACCAGCGTCCAGTGAAACACTGTACTAAGAAAGTACATTGATCATTGGGGCTAATGCTGTCTGTTCGTTTTCGCAGTCGAAACCGGTTGCCTTTGCTGTACGTACCAACGTCAGCTACGATGGGACGTTAGACGACGATTCCCCCGTCCACGGATGTGCCGTTTCTTTTGCCGTCAGAGATTTTTTACACATCAAAGAAGTATCTAATAATTCTTTCTATTAATACATGTTGCTATAGTGGGTTACACCGTGTTGTGTTGTAGAAATATAACAATGACTGGTGGATAGGGCGGCTGGTGAAGGAAGGCCAGGATGTGGGCTTCATCCCTAGCCCGCTGAAATTGGAGAATCTCCGATTACAAGCCACGCCAGCCGCTATCCGTAACAACAAGTCCAGCTCAGTTCCTAACCTTGGTGCCTTCGGAGGGAATACCTCGAGAGGATCGACGCCGCCCACACCCGGTATACAAAGTAACGCACACTTTCTTCCCTTTCAAAGCTCTAACAATGGTATTTCCTGCTGGAACTTTTATATTGATTCCCTGTTTACCTTTGACAGGTCTTGATCTCGATAACGGTGATAGTGGGACGGTGGGCGACGATAGTGATAGTGTCGGCCGGTCCGGGAAAAGTAGCACTGCCACGCCGCCCTTGAAGGAAAAGAAGAAGCCTTTTTTCAAGAAAGTAAGTCCGTAACTCGTGAGGTCGCAGAATCAAATTTTTTCAGTTTTAAAGAGATTCTTGGGGAACGAAAAGGAGTGTCGTTAGGCAGCTGATGTACTTCGGTAGCTGATGGACCTGTTCCTTCCTTTTCGAGATCACCCTCTAAATCGTTCACTACTTGTGACAGTGCACGAGAGTCTAGTCTGCTTGAATCAGCGGCTCTTGGGAGAAGTATAAAGTACGACGAGATAAAAAAAGTCTGGTCCAGTCAAGCGATCGATTTGTCAAGTGCCGCCTCGTATTATTTTTACTCTCCGACAAGATAACACATGGGAAATTCCGAAACTTCGGCGACCCTTTTCGCTATCGATCCCACAATATTCATTTTGAACACAGCAAAACCTCGGTAGGAAAAGCCTGGAAGAGCACATTCCGGAAAAAGATGAAATGGGACGCCGGGAAATGATTTCACCCAGATCGTCATCTAGAGTGGCACACGTTATCATTGTTACTTGCTGAGTGGGTGCACGAATTGGGCAAACGAAGCGGGTGGATTCGTTTGACGACGTCCCAAGTAGTTTTTACGTATTTGGCAGTGTAGATTAACCATGGTGGGTTTTCTCTTTTTGCAGCCTGAAACAGTTGCGCCTTACGATGTTGTGCCTACGATGCGGCCAGTGGTTCTTATCGGGCCCTCGCTCAAAGGTTACGAAGTCACCGACATGATGCAGAAGGCTATTTTCGACTACCTAAAGCATCATTTTGAGGGGAGGTGAGTACACCGAGCAAACGTTAACATTGATGATGCCTTCTTTAGTTCTTCTGTCACGTTATTTCCGGTCCCTCTTTTGTGTACTTAACTTGTTGGCGTTAACTTGAGCCGGCGCAGCGTGTGAGAAAGCTCTCTACTCATACTGTGCTCAATTAGGTGAATTAGCTAATTTTGTCTGCTAGATCCACATCCAATCTGTTATTTTTGGCTTGACAGCCAAATAAAGTCCTCCCGGCCTACCTTATTTATAGAGCCATGGCCATAATTCCCACTTTTGTCTTTGCAGGGTCATCATCACCAGAGTCACGGCTGACATCTCCTTGGCCAAACGTTCTCTGATGAATAATCCCTCCAAAAGGGCGCTCATTGAAAGAAGTATCAGCCGATCCGTCTGTCTGGGTACGTTTGCCAAACCCAAAAGCGTTTTTGACTCTTGAAATATTTCTTTTCCCCATCCCTTTGACAGCTGCCTGATCTGAGTCAATTGGTAACTCGGCAAGCGAACTCAACCAAATTTTATTTCCAAGTGGCGCACGTCGTAGTGTTAAGTGGCCGAAACCATATACCACTTGGAAAAGACGACGTGCCGAGTTTGGTTTTTTCAAGTGGCGCACGTTCTCTGTGCCTCTGGCTGGGAGTGTGCGTCACTTATACGATGTTGCCGAGTTTGTTTGCGTAGCTCCCTCTTACCAGATTTACTTTCCAAAGATGTTTTGGGGCTGGCAAGCCTTCTGGTTTTGCTCCTGAAGTGGTCCAGTGTTTAATGTTTCGAGTTTGCAGACGAAGTGTCGGCGGAAATTGAACGCATCTTTGAGCTCTGCCGCTCGATGCAGCTTGTGGTACTTGACTGTGATACAATTAACCATCCTTCGCAACTCCTGAAAACCTCTCTTGCACCCATAACCGTATACCTCAAAGTCGCATCGCCAAAGGTAAGTTCGAATTCCACACACGAACCGATGAACACTTTCCACCACCGAATTGAACGACCACCAACGAACACTTTTCAGGTCCTTCAAAGGCTGGTCAAGTCCAGAGGCAAAGCCCAAGCTCGCAACCTCAATGTCCAGATGGTGGCTGCCGAGAAGCTGGCCCAGTGTCCACCAGAGATGTTCGACCTCAGCCTGGACGAGAACCAGCTGGAAGATGCCTGTGGCCACCTCCAAGTCTACCTAGAGTCCTACTGGGAGGCCACACATCCACCTGTAGTCGAGCCTGTGCCCGAGCCTGTCGTTCACACACCCCGTCAACCACGGACACTGGCTTCCCGCGAGGCCCGCGCTCGCGACGGTGTCCTTCCTGGCGAGAACCGACGCTCAGTCTTCCGTCGTTCGCCTTCCGATCGTCGACCTCACGCCAACTCCGTCACGGCCAAAAGCAACAACACCAACAGTCTCCAACCTGGAGGGTTCTCGCGGTCCGCCGACGAAGAAGGCGGTGCCTTGACTCCCAGACCGGGCGGACTGACGCCTTCTCCCGGTGGCAACTATCCAGGTTTTCCTGAGAAGCCTTCTAGAGGGAATTTTGAGGGTAACCGACAGTCTAGCCTTCCAGAGAAACAGAGTGGGGAAAGAGGAGGGAGAATTCTACCAAAGCCTCCCATGGACGAAGACCAGCCGGAGATCGTGCTGGCACGGCCTCCAATGGGTCGGAGATTGCCACCGGAACCGGGCGGTGCTGGCTCGCCACTGTCAGCAAGGCGGCCTGCGCAGCCCAGCCGGACCAACCGAGCCGATTTTGATTATCATTACGAATAAGGCATTTTGTGTCCTTTTTTTCTTCTCGTTTCCCTTTCTTTTCTCTTTCGCGGACTTGTGTACAAGAGAGATTATTATGCAAGACGGGTGATTTTTTGATGAGGACCTGACTCGGTGTAATGTAGTGACCTCTTCCGGCTGCGGACGATGCTCTGTTCGGTTTCCTGGAAGAAAGAGATCATGAAATATAAAGAATAATGGAAGCTTTTCGCCAGAAAGACGATCTTGAGTTTCTGAAGTAAATTTCTTCGGCAAAACCTGATCGGTTTCCTGTTACCCCTGTGGGTATGGTGGTCCGCCAGGTCTCATCCCTGCAAGGGCGTATTGATGTCCCCGAAAGGTCCGCAATTTGGCCCTTTTTCTACGAAGTCTTCATGGAATGTCAGTCCGGAGTGTGCCAGGCACGAGCCTGACAGGCGACATCGTAGAAGAAGAGCCAAATTGCGGACCTTTATACGCCCTTGCATCTCTAGTGCGCCTTGGCTACCGGAGTAAAAGAAGGTATCATCAACGAAACCCCCATATTTCTAAACCGATGTTACAACTTTCCAGCCAGATATTTGGAAGTAAATCAGTTGAGACGGCAATATAGGATGTAGTGTACGAGTACACATATCCACGGTACACTGTACCTGCGCCGCGTGACACATTCCAGCGGTTATCTGGAGCTGTACACTGGCCTGAAACTTTCCAGCAGTTCGTTATATATGGTTGGCAAATGCTACAAAACATTGGTTTCTGGCTGTTGTTCCATTCCACTCCTGTAAACTCAAGTATTTTGTTCTCAAAACAGCAACACAAATTTGCGGAGACTGCAGCGCGGTAATGTACGTTAAACTAAGAATATAGATGCCCAGCTGAAGGTCTTGTCGGATCAAGTGCCACTTTCGTGACATTTCAAACGTTGAATATTTGTCAGGGTGTAATAGCAGTACGCTGTGCTCCTCGAAGACCTACAGTACAAAGATTGCCACGTCAGTATAACGGGCTACGTGCTAGTCTTGTCGAACCTGGACAAAGTCTGAGTTTCAAGCAAACGTTCTGGGTACACACCGCCAACGGCTTCTGGTTAAACACCAGTTCCATATCCCCTCATGTAACAAACTCTGCGACCCAGACAGCTTTTTCCCGCTTGGTCAACATATACCCACAGTCCCGAATGTTGATGGGCAAGACGAAATTTTCGATTCTGAACACGTTGAGATGCTTGAAGATGTCCGGTGAGCTGTACATCAAGAGAGAATGTCCGTCGTTAGTGTCGAGAAATCTGGAACCAGAAGCCATCTTTTCGAGGACGAAGAACGAGCGTAAGCCTTTCCGATGAGCCCTACACCCCTGGATCCGGTTGAGCAGTTTCTTAACGTCCCGAAAGTAAAATATGGGAGTTCTGATCCGCGGCACGAACTGTAGGAACAACAGTTGCATATAGTCTTCGGAAGTTACCTCACAATTAAAATACCTTACAGCAGCAGAACACGCTCAGTACTCGGAGCACAGATCTAACGAGAGCCAACTTCAAGGTGTCAGATAACGTAATATCGCAGACAATTGCTTCGAGTGGAGGTCTGTTTTAGTAATCCTCGACCAAGTTTAGAACAAAGAATGGATAAAATCGAAGGATCGTCCGCATGTACGTTCTGCACCTGAATACCCACGGCAAGTGTCATACCGTAAGTTACAATGACGTACAAATTATTAAATTGTTTTTGGCACGCAGATGAGGCTCTGCCCAGCTAACTTCCGGGTTCACAGACTGCTCTTCAAGATTCATTTGTTCCTTATGCTTATTGTAAGAGAATACAATCCCTGAACTACAGTCTCGCTACGCGTCCAAACGATAGGCACATTTGTACGATGCATTTCGCTTGCCAAATTTAGCGACTTTCTTCACGCAGTCCAGTCAACGTAGCCACTATTGGAACTCAACAGTAAAATATGGATACGCGCGACACTAAGACCACCCGCGCTAGCCACCGTTACCGAACGTTGGAGTCCGCCGAATTCGAATTCAAAGCGAACGCATATTCCAGCTGTGACACAAAAGCCCGAGTTATACTCCCCTCTGCTTTTCAACGAACTTTCCGCTCTTACTTCCGGTTGGGACTCCAACGTGGTCGAAAAACATTGGCGGTGTAACCTTAATGATCTCAGGGACATGCCTGAAGGTAATGCGTCGATTACACTTCATATCGGAAGTCTGAAAATGCTCTTGTCCGAAAATTGAAATGAGCTACAGCCCGAACGGGCCAAGTGACTACCACCTACCGTCAAGTGACCACCAAACTGGTCAAGTCAAGAAAGTGATATTTCTGAAATTGATATTGAACCTATCTAAAATGGACGCCTTCCGGAGAAAATCAGTTTCAGACTCCCGAAAGGAGCTGTAGTTGACGCACAAGATAGTTGGCCGCTGACGAGGGAGGTAAGAACCGCTGTTCGCGGTTGACTGTCATCATCACGTGATATTATTCTCAACAGTTTCTAAGTCTGGGATGGACTCGACGAAAATGGAGTTGAGAAGGCACCACTAGAAACTAGATGCATATGTAACAAACACAAAATATAGAGCTTTGCAAAAATGCACTACACATCGTCTGAGATCAGATCAGTACTTCTGAGTTTCCGGCCGCGTCATATTACTCAAGTGAGCGGTACTCCTCGCAGAAGTGGCTGCAGCTTCCGATCTGGTACTCTTGAAAGAATGGACCGATTCAGAGTCATCCGGTAGACGCCCTTTTAGACTGCCCGTCATGCCGGAAGGATCCGCGTGCAGAGACGAAGAGGTCCGCCACCTCACCTGCGACATTGACGAATATCCGTTGAGCCTTCGGTAGTCCAGATCATACTGCAAAAGAAAAACAATGTCATCCAACAATTCTGAATTTAACGTCAGTCACGCCCCGAACAGCCTCAAGATAAACTCTAAACGGAAGTTGCAAAGTTGCAAAAGTTCACGTTTTTTTTCTATGATATTTTCCCCGTGAGCTCACCTTTGCAGTGCCAACTATGCAGTCTAGTCTTGGGCTATTTTCAAATTCTAAACTATTACGGTTACCTTTGTGGCGCAAATGAAGCAGGTAGTCACGACTTTGGCAATTGAGTTCATCAGGTCTTTCGTCTGCTGTATCACATTCTCCACTTTGTTGAACGTCGCACTCTTTCCGACAGTCGGGTTCTTGATGGTCAGCGACAGTTGCTGTATCAATGCCGGTATCTTATCCAGCGAACTAACCAGTTCGACCTTCTGCAGTCCCTGTGGCACTTGGTTAGAAAATTCCCTGATGGCGCGACACAACCGGTTGGCTTCTTCGGTGAAGAACTCAGCTTGGGTAAAGAGGTCTTGGGTGGTTTTGAGGGAGCCTTCGCCCTTGGTGAACAGATACATGGTGTATGCCATGCTGGACATGTTCTTGGCACGTTTGACAATGTCGTTGCTAGCTTCGTCCCACTTTTCCGTTTCCGAGTCCATCTCGGAGGAAATCATCTGCATTTCCAAGCCGGACTTGACGAGCCGAGCTTGCTCCTGAGTGCCGAAGTCGGAAGGGAGGGTACGGATGGGCTTGGCTGTGGCGCCATGTTTCTAGTAAATAAAGACAATCTTAGTTGTTGATTTGCTGTCTTCCTAACATTCACGAAACAAATACGAATAGCGTGTTACTCAGCTACGGTGAAACGTGCTTCCTGTGCAGTCAACCACCATACTATCATAACAGAACCGTAAAAAACTCAGTACAGCCTTCACGCGGATTGTACATTCTAAATCATCAAGTAATCTAAAGAGAGTTTCGATCTGCACAACATGCCTCCAGGCTTTGGCTAACTGGCAAAAGAGATGATTTGCTTTTTTTCCACAGCTCTAAGTTATCTTGACTGTGGTTTCATGCTTCAGCTATGCAAAACCTTCCTGCCACTATCTGCCAAACTGAGCAGGGGAAAACGCTTAGGCTCAAGTCATTTGCCAATGTCCCACATAAATTACAGCTTTTGCCTACCCCGGGTCTTGGAAGAGACATGTATCCCATCCGTACAGCTTTCGGTTCTTTCAACATGGCCCCACATTGCGTCGTCAGAGTAAGCACGTCCCTGATCAACGCCTTCCAGGCATCCAGAAAGACATCCATGTTTTCCTTGGCAGTTCGACTACCCACCCGGTGGACCAAAGTTTGAGCAGCAAATATGCACTGTAAGGCAGCGAGAAAAGACACCCGTGGTTATGCTGTAAACGAAATGATTTCTGTCAACAGCGCGAACCGCCATCGGCGGCCTCGTCAATATTGACACCTTCTCCGCATTCTCTTTCCGGATACTCTTCTAACTGTCAACACCAGTGAAGATTCGTCACAAGTGAAAAGAAGATTCTGGTGGACTAACCTGGCGACCGAGCGACGACAGGCTGGTTTCTAATCGATCCGCCTGGATCAGCATTGTTGGCGTACAGCTAATGTGCTTCAACATTCGACTAACCTACAACGAAATAAAAACCTTCGTGCTCACTTGAGCTGTTGAATGAGCAGAGCCATAGTATTGGGCGTCGATAAATGAATTGTGCACGTTCGTTATCTCAACTGGCGCCCATTTCCATTGTAGTCAGCTGGAACTGTTCGTCACTTGGGAAAGCGATTATCTTTGAGCTCGACCAAATTGCGGTCTCAAGTGGCACGCGCTTTTAGCGTTGAACACTTAGAGGCTGCAGCACTTTGAAAAACGATCATGTTGAAGTCGTTTTCCATCGTCTTATATGTTACGGACCTCGAGGAGGCGTCCCGCGTTCGTGGCGAACATTTTGCTCTCCATGTCGAGTAGTTCTCTGTTGCCACTCATGGCGGCTTCGGCAATGCGGGCCGTGGATTCGGCCTCGTTGTAGCTTTTGAGCAAGTCTGTGGCAATGCGGACAGCAATGGTCGTCAACTGCAATCAGAACATCTGTCAGCACTGCGCGCGGGAGGCAGACATGTGGGAATGCTTGGGTGCAGACAGACGTGCAGACATAAAGGGATGAAAGAGTTTCAACGTAGGATGCCAACGAACCTCTTTCTTCAAGTTCTTCGCGAGATGCTGCGACTTTGATAAGGACGAGTCAAGGTTGCTGTTGGCGAATGGTCCGTTATCCAATCCCTGTGAAAACCAGCGTGTTCTGTCCGAACCGAAAGTCGAAATGTTTTGAGTTGTTGATTGACTGTTTTTCTGCAGATTTAATTTCAAGCTACGTTTAAGCTCCATTCGGTCAGGCTCGAACGAACGTTGAATATTCGGGGTCAATGGTACGCACCAGTACGGGATAGCTTTGCACCTGGTCCTTGAGCAATTGAGAGAACTGGATGATACGCTGGCGTTGGTCATGCGGGATCTCCGATGAATCGATGAAGTCGGTTAGCGCTTCTTCAAAATACTGAAAGTCCCTCTTCAATATGTCAAAGGCTTCGGAGGTGATTAGGTTCATTTTTATCATTTCAAGCGTATCCTGAAAGGCAAAGCAAATACACCCATTACAGAAGTGATCACTTTCTTTGGAACAGCCATCAAAGATTCAAGATAGAGGTGCAATCGAGCGTTCAAGCAGAGCCGCCCCATCGACTCCTTATGGGCTTTTCACCCCCAGTCAAACCGCAGTACTGGTAACCCTTCCAAGTTCCAGTATCCCTCCTCGATATTGTTGCCGCCGATACAGTGTCAGGCTATTACGTAATGCTCGTAGAGCTTACTAATAAACCTTGCATGCGACTTGATACCCCATGTTACCTCAGGTCAAACCACTTCAGGTAGTCTAACATGGTATTTTTGGGCACGAGCTGTCGTTGCGGAGCTGGTTGTGTTCGTAAGTTTGCGTTTGAACCCCTCTGCTGAACTTTGCCCGTGAAGGGCAAAGTACAACATTAGTGGAGATAAGCTTGTGAATGGAATGTGACTGGGGAGAAGCGAAAGTGGGTCACAAAAGAAGGAGATATGGCTATAGCATTGCATTCGGAGTCACAGGGAGTATTTCAATGGTTGGGAACTTGGGATACGCGCTGCCATCATCCCAGCTCCCGTTTTCTTCCCTTTTAGCCTCCCTCGGCGGCAACAGTGCCCGTTGGGGTGCCGCCCCGTGATCTTCCACTTGCATTTGCAATACCCCATATCATTTCGAAAAAAACACCTTTCTAAGCGCGGAACCAATCAAGCAAAAATGTCCGCACAGGATGTTCAGCAGCTAAGCGACGGTCAAACGGTCTCTTGTCTGTTAATTAAGCTCCTCATTTGAACTGTTTTCCTCCAGCGATATTTTTGTCCATTTCTCACGGTTATTTTACCACGAAAAGTGCAACAGTGCGTCGTGTACCCCGATTCGTTGAAGGACCACGCTGATGGCCGTGTGTTTCTCCACGGAAGGGATGTAGCCGCCCTGAAATCCGGTGGTAGGGTTGCGCATTTCCGGGTCGGTCATGTAGGTCTCGCCATCGGTAATGGCGTAGCTGAGCAGGTTGAGGGCTTCGTTCACCCTGGCATAGACCAGATCGCGGTTCAGACGGGCTTCTTGACTTTCCGGATGCCGGAGGCTGGCCTGCAAGAAGAGAAGGGTAAACAGGTTGTTATCTCCTGCCGATCCGTAATTATTCTGCCATATTGCTCAACGATCAATACTCAAAAGTGAAATGCCCTCTGACAGGCGTTTGTGCGAAAATAATAGTACAATAACATCGCGTCTGACAAGCTATCATCCACATTTCAAGATATATCCAAGTCCTAACATTCCTGAACAGTCCTGTTTTCAAGAAAAAGTTTGCCAACAACCAACCTGCTTAAAATCTATGAGAACAACACGAAAACTGACGTGAATATGTGGTTCATTATCACTAGAATTGGAACAATCTTCTCGTAATCAAACTAGAAAAAGGGCAGATCTAGTACGGCGGGTGGAAGTTTTCGTCATTAACTGGCCAGTACTAAAACCCGAACAGTGAATTTACCGATTACCGATTGCCGTAGTTGAGAAAAACAGGGCTTACTTTGGACGATGTTAGAAGCATCATGGTCGATTTTTCCAGGACCTGCCTTGCCGAGGCCAGTTGAGCTTTTCTTTTATCATCCTTCAAATCTTGCAGCCTCTCTCCGGATAAGCGGGCCAAATCCACCATGGCACTTCCGTAGCGGCTAAAGAGCTTGACGAAATCCGAAATGTTTGACACGTGGACCAAAGCCCGCAACGTCTGCCGCACCTAAAAATACACATCCATCCATTCCACACCATTAGACGCTAGTCTCGTCTAGCCTTCATCCGTCCGCCACATGAGGCTGGTTTACATTGTACGGAAAAGACCTACCGCATCTTTGGCCCGAAGAATTTGTATCACAAGAACCTTATCAGCCAGCAGCAAAACTTTGGTCACGGAAGACAGCAGTCCACGCGCGGCGCGAAGGAGCTTCCGCTCCTCGATGATGTGCTGGCCGGGCAGCGCATCCGCCTTGATACCCACAATCTGGGCAAGCAAGACACCTACACAAACATCATTCATGACATGATTCCAAATGTCTTCACAATCTCTCGTGTTGTGAAAGGAGCCTGTAGATTTCCGCCCACGCTAAAGTCACGTCGCAGCGTGTAATTATTCCATCAGCCGCTCGCACTTCATGATGGTGAACCCGAGACCTTCGCTGTCTTGGTAAACATCGATGGATTTTCCAAAGCTATTTGCTCTGATGGCTTGTCCATCACTAGTACGTTCTTAAAAATGTCGATAATAAAATTACAATATTTTTTGGAAGCTTCAGGAATTTTTATGGCGGGTAATTTCAGTGTACTTTTTGGTAGGCAATAATCAGGCACTTACCGGCTTCGCGCGCTTCTCGGCACGCTTCATACATATGCTGTTTAATTTCCACATTGTCGCTGGCGATATTCTCGCCGATATGGACAAACTTTTGGACGGCTTCACAGACATCTTGACCAACTCTCGACAAGGCTAATGAAATGCGCTCACTCTTGACCAACCGTTCTCGATGGCTGATCAATGCCGATATCTGCAAGTACAGAACAGCAGCATTCGATATGAATTCTCAAGTGCATAAAATGCTCTCTACGTCGCATGACCGAATATTCTCTTGCGGCAATACAAAAGAGAACCCTTTTCTTCCACTGCTTTATAGCGTCAGTTTTTTTGAAATGATTTCCGCCGGTGGCGTCCCTTTTGTTCTCGGTGTCTAAAAGAGTACGCTCAATCTCACTGCATGCAAAGCCTCCTGAGTGAGCTTCGGAAACGCTAAGCTGAGCCAGTTTACGAGTTCGAGGATTGATGTTTCCATTAAGGTACTGAGATCAATCCAATCTTTCCTCGTAGACCGGCCCCACAAGAGCACTCGTTCCCGAGTCCTGCTGACTGGCTGTTGTGTTGGTAGGGTTCACTGCACCATAATTTTTTCCCATTTTGAACGTTTTTCTTGCGGGTACTGGTAAACACTCGCGCCGGAGCATAATACACTGAGGAAGCGTCAAGGGAAATTGCGATAAGATCGAAGAATAATAATGAGCGTCATCAGTCATAGCGTAATTCATAAAAATGTCAAATACCACTCCCGTATGTGGTAGTGAAAACTGAAGAGCCTAGGTGAGATAACCAACACTCTCAACCATATTTGCGTTAGACAGCCCTCCGTTCTATTTCTCAAATTTGAAAAACACATAGGCTCGCTTTGTGTCAATCATTCACGCAGCCTAATTGAGCTAACATTACGTTGCCGCGAGGACATCGCTTTCTAGCCTTCCACATGGACTTAAGCAGGAAATACGGTTCCGAAATGGAACATGAAGGCACGTACCTTCGGGAAATTCGAGGAAAGACTTACTTGGCTGACTAGAGGTATCAGTGTTTGTTCCACCGATTTGGTCCGTATCTCCAAATTGGACAAGGAAGAGACGGAGGTAGAGTGGACCAGGCTGGTAGATGCGGAGTTTGTCAACGCTGCCATGGATCATTGGTAGGCATGAGATTGGCTTCACTATCATGTAATCCGAGAAGTGCCCCTCGGTAGTCCGTAGGAAAAACAGAGCTTAGAATGGCAGCGCCAAATCTGATACTTTAAAGAGTAAAATGATCACAGATGGCTGGAATGTAGCCGGCAAGTAGATATTATGGCAAACAACGCACGAGCCATGTTCATAGTGAGGTGGTTAAGTCAACACTGCCTGACAGCAGCGACAGTCTCAAATTAGCTCCTTCAAACATTTCCACGATACGGTACAGTTATACGTGTTGTATCTTTACCGAAAGGGTTCTTCCAGATGTCGTTCACTAGTACGGACGTAAATGTTGATAACTAGCCAGAAGTAGAGCGAAGGCAATATCCAACACGCGCCTTAATCTTCCAACATCACCATAAAGTTCTTAAAGGCTCATCTGCGCCTCCCTGCAGAACAGAAGGAAAACACATAAATGTAAAGTTGCGCCGTTCTGTGAGGCGGTAGACAAGTTTCGAGTTTTGACTGTCTCGGTATCACATATGAATGTTATCTCTGTTCACCCGCTGGGCTTACAACATGCTCGGAACTCGGAAGTGGTAGACAAGGCAGACTGTACAATCGAAGTCGAAATACACGATACAGTCTGTCGGTTTTTAAACCGATAACATTCACGGATCCCTCCAAGACGTCACAGCGGTCGGCATTTTTCCCACATGAAATCAAGATTTGAACGGTACAAGTGATTACGTCATGCGCGGACGCAAAGGGTTAACAGGGTTACAGGGTACTGAAGTATGGGGCTCCTTGTTTACAACAGCCAACGCATGACGTAATGGCGCCACGCAATAACCTACCGGCCTGCACGACAATCTATGCGCATCTCCGTGACGTCACTACACGACTCTATCACCGAAACGGGTAATTTGGAAACTGCAAGTTTGCAACTTACTGACTTTCAAGCGGATAACGGCCCCGTTTTTCGTGCAAAGCTGATGACAACTTCCATTTCCAAACACGGAAAACTTCCTGTATTATAAAAGAATAAAATTCAGCATAAAATCAGATAGGAAGAAGATGCAAAGGGTATTTACACTGATCGACGATAAGCCATGAGTCTGGCACGAAGATTTTCATCAACTGCATCACTTTACATTTGCTATCCTGCGAGATAATCCGATCGCTGGCAAAGCTTTTCGGTGTGGAAAGGATGCTAAAGACAGGATGCTCCTCTTTTTTACTTTGACACTCCAGAGGCTAGAGTTGGTCGAGAAGCTGCGAGAAATCTGGCCATACCGCTTCATTCACCATTCCCATCATCGATGCGATGCATATTGATCCACCAGGGACGTGAGCGTTTACTGCGCACTGGCTACTCTGGCAGCCGGAAGGATACAGGCATGGCATCCCGGCGAATTAATCGATGACATACTCGATGCACGTGCCGTGGATCACTCCCATCTTTCCAGGCAGGAACGAGGGGAGGAGGCATGATGCGCGCGCGCTGACACTGACAGCCTCCACGCTACAGATTGTAGGCGCAACACGACAGAATGAACTCAGGAATTCACTACATTTTCAAATTAAAGAGGAGTTAGCAAAGGATCGCTCCATCACGTCCCGTCCCAAAAAAATCACGGGTCGCCATAATTTCCCGCTGGGTTCACAGACGACGATTTTGTCTTGAGTTAAACGCTGCGTTCACGCCGTCCCTATGACGTTATCGGAGCTTAAATTGAGCGTGTTTTTATTTTACTCTCATTTTACGTTGAAAAACCAGGGAACTTTTGAATTTTCGGCGAACTGTTTTTAGAGTCAACGGGAACCGAAAACTGGCTGGGGCGGGGTTCGATTAATTTTTAAATGGGCTCGAAAATCGATAACAGAACTCTCTACCAGCTACTCTTAGGGACTTTAGCTGATGACGTCGTTGCGGAATGGCGTCACGCGCTAGCTCTTCACTGACGCGCCGGTCAACCTGCTTCAGAGCTGCTTCGTCCCCTCTAGTATCTACCGTGAATGATGGATAGCTTCGAACAGTGCCAGCATCGCAGAAAGAACCGTTCGAAGTCTCTTACAAACTGAAATGGCCTGCGATTCAAAGCGAAAATCGCTTAGACCGATGGTTACAATCGACGCCTCTTTTGGCGGAAGCGGGCGGACTGGGTAACCGTATCGTCATGTAAAATCCGTATGCCGGCGGACCGGTACGGAGTTCCGCACGGCATAGTCTAAACTCCACACTGAAACGTTGGCTTATTTTATTCTCTCCCGAACGTAGTTATCTGCCTGATCCACCAATTGGTCTCCAACTGCCTCCTCATGCAGTCGCAGTTCTCATGATCATCACGTTTTAAAGTAATTAAAATTCGTCACCGTTCGCACAGAATATGTGGTTCCATCTCTGTCTCTGTCAGTTTTTTGTACCCAGGATATGTCAAGCGTGGAACAAAATTCGAGAGCACGTCTGGGACCTCCAACTGAACCGGTGCCTGTCTATGGATTTCTCTCCCAACGAGAAACGCAGTCAGCCAAGGTGATGGTTCGCTATTTCCAACCTGCAACGCACGAATTTTATGTAGGAAGATTCTGCGTCTGGCCCTGACCTTTTCTACCGCGACACACGATAAACATGTTTCGAATGGCGACCCGAAGAACATGCCTGGCGGACCCTTTCAGATGCCGGTCTGACTGACAAGTTCTTCAACGATTCCTTTCTCAGGTCCGTTCCCGTACAGTGATGGTGATTGGGGTTCGCCTGGACAGCTGGTTCGCACGAAATCTATTCCTGTTCAACGGGAGTACACGATGACCAAGGCAAATGAAGACCGTGTTCCACAACAGCAGCCTGCAGATGTCTCACTGCTTTCCGGCTTTGTCTAGCAGGAGCCAAAGCTTCTCAGCTGGATCAGGATAAGGTTCTTTCACTCTAGGCGAACATGAGCATAGTGGATCTACGGTACCGATGTCCAGACTTTCGTTTTGTAATCGGTTCACAGACTACCCCGGAAGTCCGCCTTGTCCAGCCAGTGCGCCAGCTGGAAAAACGAGGGTACCTTTGGCCATTCCCTGTCAAGCAGGTGAATTGGTTGAAGTCACTATTGCCATATATCCGTGGACGACAATTTGGAAAAGTTGACGAACCAGTACCTGAATAACCAAGGGAAGAATACTCGAGCTATATCTTCGAAGGAACCCAATTCAACCGGCGTGACTGGTTCTTCCACTCTTTTTGGACTGCTCAACGTAACTTGTTAGGAAAATTCATCCGTCGGATTCCGCTGATGCGCCTTCTGGCGACATCTTCTGCCGACGATGGACAGTTCTTGAAACTCGAAGAGCCGGACCGGCTTCGATACTTTCAACGTCCCACTGGCGCGATATCAAAACGACGAACCGGTTCACTGCGTATATAACAGTAGGAACCAGCCCAGTCGGGTTCTTGGTCCCTGCTCTAAAGTCCTCCACTCACGGGTCCTACGCATGAAATCTGATTTAACCGAGCTTTTAATCAGCGTCCAATCAGCTTTTTATCTGATTTTGGCAGGTTTCTGACCAAAAAGGGCCATGAAATTGGCGTAAAATCCAGGTGCAACGTGCTGTAGTGAAATCAACTTTTTTTTCTGACGAAATAACGATCCGGCTAGGCTGGAAGACTCCGATGTTTTGTCCGTTGAGCGAATGACCGTTTCTATGGTCTACAAATTTTTCTTTGCTTTCGCAGTATCCTCATATTCTCGAAGCAGGTGAATTAATTTCATGTACAGTTGCGGATCGTAGTTGCGGATCGTCGTTGAAATACTCCATATGGGCACAGTGCTTGTAGCCGACATTAAATTTTTTTCCTTGTGAGCTGATTCTATTTTTGTTTTATCCGCAAGGTGCTCAAGTATTGTTTTTTTCCGTGGGGTTGTGTCTGTCTGGTGAGCGGTGAGTGGGTGAATAAGTGCAGTAAGTGATTCGTGCTGCACGTACAGTACAATGGGTATGTGATTGCTGTGCGGTGAAGTCAACGCAAGAAAATACGGAATGCGGGCAAATGAACTGAAGCCGATCGCCATCCGAGGTGGCAGACGTTTTCATTGTGACCGGCTGAATGTGTGCGCCACTTGGCGAACGATCTGGTTCAGTTCATTTGCCAACGTCCCATGTTTTCTTGCATTGACGTCACTGCACCGCGATGACGTACCGGATAAATGTCCAGCACAAAGACGAGCCACACAGTTGACAACACTGTACGAACGAAGTTCCACCAATTCATGCGGTAATGAGAAACTTAATCAGCGAAGAACTCAAGAAGGGTGGCATACTATCGAACAAGTGCAAGGACAGCACTTTGTCACAGTCACAAAATGCGAATCTTTGTCTCTACTCTATATTATCCATAAACAGACTGCGGTGCTTGTTGGTTGGTCATCTTGGCAGCAGCCCATGCAAGACGTTACATCAGGTTCTCCATCTGTTTGAACTCATTCCACGCGAACCGAAGAGCGGAGAAATGAAAGGTTTCCGCCATGTAACTATGTCTCAAACAGCAACAACAACACATGCCCTTGTATATTTGTGTTTCTCCATCAGTTCTTATTCATATTCACTGAAGCAAAAACATCGCGCTCGTCAGTGATGTAACTGTACATGCATGCAAAAGAGAAAGTTTAAATTCTAAAACCTGATTACACCAACAAAAAAACCAACTCGATACTCCATCTGCTTCTGTGAACAGTATTCAAATAGAACCTCTGCGTAAAACATCTTTAAAGAACAAAAAAGAAACACTTAACGAGAAAGAAGGTAGAACGTAGGATATAAAAAGGAGTCTGTCTGCATTTGTAAACCGCCAAAAAACACAGAATGTCGTGAAAGAGGCTAAAAATTCTCTTCGCTCATCAACCAAAGCCGGGGCGACTCGCCAGCTCCTTCCGGAGAGGTATCTCGTTGGAAATTCCGCTCATTGTCATCGATTCAAGTCGCGGACTTTCAGTGCATAGTTGACGGGAAGAGCCGATTCATAGCCTCCCTTGGAACGCATCTGTGTTTGCACAGCTTTCAACTGTCAAAGAAAAACAGTCTTTGTTGTTCAAATTGACCATCCATTAGGAGATACTTTTCCGACTTCGGAGTAATTCTCACAAAGTCCAAAAATACGTAAAATAAAGTATCTATTCAGTTGGGACGTGGGCAAATGAACTGAACCAGATCGTTTATCCGGCGCACGTTCTCATTGTTGTTGGTTGTTCGAATGCGCCATCTGGGAAAACGAACTGCCTCATATCATTTGTTCGCGTCCCAATTAGTTTGCTCAGTCCTTTTTCTCCAAAATTTATGTTATTTAATAGAGGTTCTAGCTGTGGGGACAAAGAGAGATCCACATTTCTCGGCAACATTTGGAACGGAAGAAAAAACGCAACAAAACGGGTCGTTTAAGCCCACTTGAAATATTAACGATGTCATCAACATTGCTTATTTCCTTCTTTCGTCAAAAATATCCGCAGGAGATATTTAGGACGAAATTCAAGTGCTGAAAGAAATATGCCTCCACGGTACGCACTTTGGAGTCTTGAAGGCACGTAAGAACACAAATTACCCTCCCTCTTCCATCCATCAACGCATTTTTTCGTGAGATTTCAGAGAAAACGCCAGAGAGCACTGAAAAGACAGGCTACTGTACTTACGGTAGGAGTGTTGGAGGAAGATGCGACGTCCGTGACTCCGTCATGGCCTATATGCCCCACATGCCGAAAATCCGTCGGAAATCCAATCATCGACCGGTCGATCCGCGGCTGCTATAAACATAAATAAACCAAAGAGATGAATTCAATATTCACTTTCCTTTGCCACTCTTTCAACGAATCTTTACGAGCCAATAGTTATACGCCGAGGGCCCAGTTCACAAGACCTTCACGTCAAAACTTCATTCTAAGAAACAAATAATTCACTACGGTTTCCGTCCTCTGCGCTTTTCAGTTCGATAAGTATTTTCCACTGCAAACCCAATCAATTTCAAAATACAAAATTGGAAAATCAATAAGATTTCGAAAATGATCTATGACAATAGCTACATCATCTGGAAAATCGGCAAATCCAGATTATTTCCCCAAGTGGCGCACGCTCTCAGCCAATAGCGACAAAAATATGCGCCACTTGAAAATCGATTGGTGAAAGCGACTGCCGACGACCCATTTTTCTACGATCGTTCACGGGAGAAAATTAATCTTCCTCTAGAATAGTCGGTAAACGACTGTAATGACCTTACCGGTGAGGTTTCTGGGACGCCGCAGCAATTCCTCCACAAGTGTCCGACGCTGTTGGTCATGGCTGACGGCGCACTGACCATTGTCAATCTCAATCTTTCGATCACAGTCCTTCCTTCTGTCCTCTCAAGTCTCGATAACCAAGCGGTTAATTACACCGTCAGTATGTGTGTGTGTCGCACTTGAGTGAAAACAAGCGCGCTACACAGCACGGGCGCACTCGACAAGACAGTGCGTCCGAAACTGCCGAACAAAATAGCTCGACAACCACTGTCAATGAGAATGCGCCAGCAGACCAGGGTCGGTAGTTGGCTCTTATACCCGATCCGGCGGAGATATCGGAAGTGTCAGCAGCAGTTATACCCGCTAAGACGTCAAAACAGCTGCATCAGCTCCTGTAGGCACACCGAGCTCGATCGCGATCCTTTCATCTCATTGATGCCGACTCCGTGCAAGGCGGCTTCCGGCACTGTATAAAAGAGAAAAGACCATCCTCATTAGCCTTGAATAATAGTATGAAGAGATCTGCAACGTTCGTCGAGTTAACACACAGCAAGCATACATACACTGCAAACGCGAATGCACCGTTATGGTCTATACAGTACACCCCGTGGATTATAAGCGTATTAAAAGTCTTGAGTAAAGATAGCCCAGGCAGTGAGAAGTTTAGACGACTAGCCACGAAAAGTAAATATCCGCCGTCATGCAAGATGAGCCCAATGAACAGAAAAGTAAATAGCCGGCAGAAACTTGCCCGACTGCTTTTTGAACGCTCTTCGCAAGTTGGTACGAGTGTATGTACCAACCGACCGTACGGAGGCCGCGCTTCCTCGCTACGAGTACCGCACTGGTATGCCCTCTCCACGGAAGTTTCCCTTCGTACAGTAGGCTTCCAATATTATTCTACCGGATACCTTCGCCGAGTCTGCTTTCTAACCTTGTGAGAAAAACGGTAGCGGTGAGTAAACAGCCCGCATTCGATCGAGTTTTGGTTGAGTCAGTCAATTCGGAGTAACTTGGCAGAGAACTGCGGAAAACTAGTCTCTTGGGGTTGTTTCGAGCGCGTCATTCAAACTCGTTTCTCTTCAACGTCAGGGAATTGGGTGACTCACTCGGAGAGGCTGCGACAACCCCGCTCACTAATCCTGCGGCGAGCCAGGGTGGGTTCTTGAGAGAACCACCATCCGCAGTGACTCACGGCACGCCACCACGAATATTCTGTTTCGGGCAGGAAAAGAAACAGAAGCGTCCGAAAGTACACATGCCGTCGGCACCAAAGACCAAACACGGTCATGGTAATAACTGATATCCTGATTGCGAAGCTTGAAACTATTGTGGAACGTCGACAAATGATTTCATTCCGATGATCAGTATAGATGGCGCACTATTTCGCTGTTATTGCATTAGAGCGTGCACCATTTTGAAAAACGATCAAGGTAGATCTGTTTGCCGACGTCTCATGTTGGAAGTGAACTCTCACTCTCTACGTGTTTCGAGGGGTATAGAATAGTCGGGCCGGCTTGCTAACATAAACAGCTATATCACCACTTTTTGTCAGTAAGCCCAAAGCAAAAAATGTGGAACCAGCAGGTTAGGCGGTTAAAGTGTCAGCGCTGACCTTGATTGGCATTTATTTCTCGTCTCTTCTCTTCTCTTCTCGATAAAAGCTCAGGTTTCGGATTGGAGCGGCGGAACTGCTGCCTGTCGAGTCAGACAATAAAGTGTATTGTTCGTGACCAAAGATGAAGCGTAAACAGTCTTCAAGTAGTGCAGCAACAAGGTGTTTCGCCTGGACTTGACAGCTGATGTGATCAGTCTCCTGCCCCGTAAGTCCGTGACTGCTCAAGCGATTACTATTGAGAATATTGATTACACTGTAATCAAAGACTCATAAACACGCAGCAGTCTTTCCCCCAATATCGGGGCTATCATGTCTAACTAATTTCTGTCTTCCGGGGTTTAGCGTGTCTTTGATATAAACGTGGGAGAGAATTAACGGTAATTGGTCTATCAAGTTTGCTAAGTTGGAACATACATAACACACAAATGAAACAGAAAAAGAATTTTCACATACCTTGTAATCTATGAGACTTTGCCAATCGTGACCAAGTCTTTTATTCCGATGTCTTTGTAGTCACAATCGCATATCTGCAACACGTTGATCGAGCTGTTAACTAAAAACGTGGGTACGTATTTATAAGCATATATATACAAGATGCTGTTCTAGAGTGGCGCACGCCGCACCCTTCCAGCCAACTACAACGGGAACGTGCGCCATTTGAAAGAACCATCTTGTAGGTTATGTTTGCCTAACTCTTGAATTCTGCAAAGAGAACTCTACGGCGACTTACTCTTCGTGTTTGGAAAACCCATCTTCGAGGAACAGTGCAGCACTCTTCTCGCGACTGAGTTTTGCGGAGTGCTTGACGATCCGTTGAACAGTGTTCCGCGACGATGTTTACTGGAGTCGAAAATTACTTGTGGCTTGTAGATCGCTCCAAAAATAATCCTGTGGTCAGAAGTGATGAATGAAATAGACGGCTGTCCGGCAAAACACGACGAAGATATCTGTCCACGACAGGGCTACTTGTGGAAGCTGGTGCTTCTGTGGTCACACCTAGAGATAAGGCATGGATACCTACGATAATAAGAGCAGCCGACAATTAACACGGATCGGTGGAGATCACCAAACAGAGTTGCTGCTATCAACGACTCAACGGTAGCCAGACACTACAGCTCGTACGGAAGTTACTCATGCTGAACTATCGGCAAGAATTAATTTACGCTAGCCCGCAACAACTTGATTTACCATTTAATTGCCTAGTCGAAGGCAAGCTCACTTACCGTCAGACGCATCTCATGCTTGGAGTAGCGTTGGATCCGAGATCAACGGGAAAGCCAGCACCGGCGGGCACAACGGAACGCGCAACAGCCCGAAGTTAACCAACGGGATCAGGGAAGACTGGAAGAGACAAGAAAACTGGATGAGCATGGAAATTCGTGACAGTCCCAAAAAGTCAGTTGAAACTCAGCCCGTGGGCGCCTGGGGCAGAAGATGGATAACCCAGGGACGGACCGGGGAACCTGAGTTTGACCTTGAGGTCGGCAAGAGTGTTTTTTGACTTGTGATGCTCCGATAAACGGGAAACCGGAACTAGCAAACATGGAAACAGGGTAGGGGTGGAGACAGCAAGTCTATGGTTGCAACGCAGTTCCCTGCTTCGTTTCCTCGACGAGGCAAAGTATATAGATACTTGGACAGCGCAGCATCAAGTATGCGACCATAAGGGCGCTAAAGCATAATTGGCAAACGAAAGAAGGTGGAAGGTCGCAGATCAGTAGACAAAAGGCACCTTGCGTGTCAGCCAGAATTCTACTACGAACGGTGAAATTTCACGACGAAGAACTTCACGTTCCTCGTCGATGAAAAATTTGATTTTGGCTCTTGCGAGAAAAACTTTACGAACGGTGGACATCAACCAGCGGCACGCTCCGTGTCCGCCGAACGCTGCCGGTTGATTTGACTACTTTTGTTCCCAGAAGTAGCTGGATGGAATTTATTTTGTAGTTCGAATTTCAAACGAGTAGTCCGCTCCTACAGCCATTGCTTCTTTTAATTCCCATCTCCATCATGGACCATGAGATGTTATTGACTGCTTATGGTCTGGGTATCATCGATGAAGAAGAGTTGATCATCTGCACGGCATCTAGTGCTGAAGAGCGGAACCTTCCGCGAACAACGGTCGACTTGGACAACATGACGCTGAAGCAGTGCAGGGAGAATTTCCGGTTTGAGATGGATGATCTGGAGCGCCTGTGTACTGTTCTTCGCATTCCTGACACGGTTACGCTGGGCAATGGAATAAAGTGCAGTGGTATGGAAATCTTGTGCGTGGTGCTAAGGCGACTTGCCTATCCGTCCCGACTGTGTGACATAGAAGAATTACATGGGAAGGAAGAAACGGCGCTTTCTCGCAGGTTTAACTACGGTATCCAGTACATGCATGATCAATTCGGCCATCTCCTGGACACTCTAGACCATCCCTGGATGGACAACAACAAGCTACGTGAATGTGCGCAAGTCATACAGGAAAAGGGAGCTCCATACGACAAATGTATTGGGTTTATTGACGGGACACTGTGTGCTGTTGCAGGTACGGCCTAACCAAAATTTCAGTCGATACTGTTTATGTTAATCCAATTTTTAATTTTCTGTTTTTGTATTCGGGTAGACCTTCACGGCTCCAGCGACTCCTCTACAATGGCCATAAGCGAAAGCATGGTTTAAAGTATCAAGCTGTGGGTTTGCCAAACGGTCTGATTGCCCATCTTGCGGGTCCTATCGTCGGAAAGAGGCACGACTGGAGGATGTAGCAAGAAAGTAACCTGATCGACCAGCTGAAACGGAAACGAGAGGATACAGACTAGAAATTCTACATCTATGGCGATCACGGATATACCTCCACTCCTGAGCTCATAGCACCTTTTCGTTCTGTTACCAACCAGGCCGAGGCTGACTTGAACTACGTAATGAGTAAGCTGCGCGTGTCTGTTGAATGGATGTTTGGAAAATGTTGTATACTATGGGCCTTTCTTGATTTTCATAAGAACCAGAAAGTGCTTCTGCAACCCATTGGACTGTACTTTAGAGTGGCCGTTCTGCTTACAAATGCCCATACTTGTCTGTACGGAAGCCAGACTGGCCAGTACTTTGGTCTAAGTGCCCCAACCTTGGAGGAATATTTTTACTGATTTATTTTATTCTTACATTTCTATCACGAGCAGGTGGCAAGATTTATTGTAATTATCGGTAAATTTAAGCTAGTAATCGAAACTCTGCGAGTAGTTTACTGAGTTGTTCTTTGGCAAGAATTGCAAGAGAGCAGAAACGGTGTTATTTTCCGAACTAGATTTCCTTTGCTTTTCCAGTTCCAGTTGCATTTCCAGTTCTAGTTTTCTCATGTTGAACTTATGCTCCAACTTGATCTTGTTTTCCTGCATTTCTTGCTCTTTTCGGCGAATTTCGCGATCCTTCTCTCGCTCAGCAATTTCCATCTTGGCAATCACCAGCTTGGTCCGTAGCTCCGCATCTTTGATCTCTCGATCAACTAAAATATGCTCGTCAAAGTAACTATAAAAATATTAACACTGCAACTCGCAAATGAACTGGACACGGGACAAAGTGGTGCCGACACCACTTTGTCCTGTCCATCGATAAATCAATTTGATAGAGAGTTATAAACCTTTCATTTTGTTGTCCATCATTCTTTCAGTCGCGTTCTTTAGTCGTGCTCGGAGTCGCCCCACTTCGCAATTTGACGGTAAACAGCGGCTCCGTCGGTATGCGCGATGGAACCAGGAAGGACATGTTCGACGAAGATCTTCCTGATCGTCTCTTGGTTGGTGCGGATGATGTGCTAGACGACGATCCGTCCGGAGTCCTTCTCGCGCAGGATCAGGAGCATCACCTTGACGCTGGACTTGTCGCCAGTATCCGGATCGGGCATGTGAAGTCCTCGGGAACGGTCACCACGCCGGTACTTCTACTTCGTTCCTATGAAAACCTGCGAGTACAAAAACACGTCAGACTCAAATCTTACACTTGATTGCAGACAGCAGAAAGCGAACCCGAGTGACGTGCAACTGAGGGACGGTCTCTTCTAGAAGTACTGCGGAGACACGTATCAATGCAGGGAGTCAAACGGCCTTCACAATCAACTGTCCATCAACCAAGCAGATATTTCGAGAAAATCCAAAATCCATATACGAGAAACGAGCAGTGTAAAAGAGTACTTGCCTCGTCGATGTAGACAATCCGTCCTGGCCCTCCGAGTTGGATCAGCTGGTTCCGGTTGTGGACAGTGAGCTTCACGGATCCAGACAGCCCGCTGCGACACGGTGTTCTTGTCCAGATGAAGCTTGTCTGCGATGGCTCGTTGGGTGTAGTTGCGCCAGTTGCACATGTCCGCGAAGATGAACAGGAACTTCCAGTCGGCGAGCTGATGACCTTAAAGGAACGTTCCCTTGAACATGAACTTGGTGGCGTTGCAGCTTGTGCAGACGAAGGCGAAGAGGTCACCATCCACCCAGCTGATCCTCATCAAGCAGCGACGACAATTCCCTCCCGAGCACTGGACTTCCACCCGACACAGGCCAACTGCTTGAAGGAAGCTCCGTACCGACGCGTCCTGGGCTTGCTGAGCGGTGAGACCGGTACCGTTGCGAGCGACGATGGCTAACGCAGTCTTCGTTCCGAGGGACCGATGGTTGGCGAAGCGATGAACGAGGTTCCGTTGGCTGAATCCGAGAGGGAGACTGACGACGTGGATCAGCTCAAGGAGAGGCTCCATGGTCCAGCACTACCTGAAAAAGAGAAAAGCGCCTTCCCGAACACCTAGTAGCCACTACCTGGGTCGTCGTTCCAGCGCAAAAACATTAAACCGTCATGTGAACTGTACTAGTCGAACATTCCGCAAAATTCTTGCATATATTGTCAACAGACAATAATGCAAGAATCATGATGTTGTGTAGTGAGTTTTGAAATTGACAGCGCCAATTTTTCTTAATTAGAACACTTAATTAACGTTGCGGTCACCAGCCTTTACCAGGGGATGTCACTGTTGCAAAAACGGCTGATGCAGTACGATATATCTCGTCGAGATCTATCAAATGGTCATATCAGGAGGCGACATTCAACCCCTGGTAGATTAGTACTATACCATTTCATGTATCCGATGGCACACTACTGCTTCATTTCACAGGTCAAATGAACTGCAAGTGAAAAGAAACATCCTTTCCCCACTTTAGATAGTTATTCTTTTCTGTTTTGACTGTGATGTTGCGGTCTTGAAGAAAATGTTTCCGAGCTCGGTACACGTGGTGTCTTTTGCTTTTGTTTGTGTTTCTGCTCAATTCTGTAAGATGGCGAAACTAACTGTCTTCTCGGTATCTTATGAAGTGCTCCGTGATTTTGGAGAAGTTTCGATGAATTTAAATTTCCCTCCAAAAATCATGTTTTTCACCTTTCCTTTAGCTGGGAAGAATTATGCAGATTTTTTTGTCGAAGGGATAGCTAAATTAAAGCTTTTCTGATACTGAACAAATATTTATTCGTGTTTAAAAACTGCCTATTTTCGGACAGAGGAAAACCTTTTTCTTGACAGGAGGAAATAAACGTTTTCTGTGCTTCTTTCCGTCAAATTTTCAGCCTATCTGATGTCTGATAACAGGGTTTTTAGATCCGGGGCACTTACTCCCAAATGCTTATGGATAAGGTGATAGACACAACAACGGGCTGTTGAATGGTACTAGTCGCAATTAACGTGAAGATTCACAGAATCCAGGAGATTTTCAATTCCGAAAGGAGGAAACCTCATGCTGGAGAGCCTGGACCGACAACCATCTGACCAATCAAGCAACATGCGGCACAGCGGTGGCTAATCTTACAAGTCCTATACGGGCCGGCTAACTTTACACGCTTTACCTCGGTAGTCTTATGCAGCGATTCCACTTCATCACGGAGAACCATTACGGACCTCCGTAATGAGCGATTCTACTTTCGATCAATTCGAGTCGGTTATGACAGGAGAAGTGGATTCACTCATATATACTCGAATGAGAGGAATATACATGTAGAACTTTCGACAAGAAATTACGACAGTTATGAGGTATATTCTACTTTCTCGTTCCAGCCAGTAATCAGAAATATGTGATGGGTCCGGAGATTGCTCCTCTCCCGAGATGACTTTATCCGTGATGGTTTTTTCCGGTTATGGTAATGGAAAATTTTCTTAAAGAGCAAAAACGCGCCAGTTACGAGAAGTGGAATCGCTGCCTTAGGAGCGACAGATGAGTCAAGCACAGTTAACGTTTTCGTTCAAAAGGAGGCACATTTGTAAGCTAGATGCGACTTGTAATTTGAACATCATATTGAAAAAAACGAGATCTTCTGCGTTGATCGACCACCATGGATTGTCCGCGTCGTATTTTCCGTATCGGTTCCTACGAAAACAGAACCGATCGAGCACGACTGGATGGACTGTCCCTTCGCTTGTCCGCAGCACGCTTTTACAACAACAATATGTACCTGACGAGATACACCGTCCAAAGAACGAAAAACCCAATTGCGATCGCTATCCCAACCATTGATCTTGAATCCACTGGCAATACGCCACCTGGATTAAAAGTAACTTCTGTTACAACTGGCACGATCACCTCGGGCTTGTTTCATGTTACAAATCCGCAACTGTAGTGTTATATGAGCACGCACTTGGGGTATCACAGAGTTCTCCGTTGTATCCGCAAGCAGGACGATCCGGAGGAGCCCTTCCAGTCGATGAGGGCCATACCGCACCAAGCACCGCAGATGCATTCAGAAGTCTAGTAGCCGCATCGTACCGCCAGACTTCCTGTATGAGATTCAAGTTTATCGGGACGAAGGAAAAGCATTCCGGAAAGCGGTTCGAACCTCTAAGTATCTGGCAGAAAGGTTGGGCCGAGAGAACAGAACGTCAACGACCCGCATACCTAAGGGAAACAAACCATTCAGTTTTCTCGCGCATTTCGATAGGGATTCGGGAAAAGCTTCAACTGACCGTACGGTCCCATCGTGAACTTTCTAGATGGAAACTCAAAAGTTCTGTTCCAGAAATGCGCCGCAAACGAGCGGCCACTGAGTTCGACATTACCCATTGTTTCACGGAGTACCTGTGGAAACACGGAACCTTTGGTATGCTTTTCCCCCAACTTGTTAAGGCACTTACTTGGCCGGTGGCAAGCATCATCTCGTATGCCGATATTACAAGTTCGTTGTACTAAAACAGCGGGGGAAATTTCAATCTCCGAACAGGTATAAACGGCAGTAGAATATTGCCAACTTTCTGATCTTCTGAAAAGTTGGTGCTGAAATGGGCTCGTGCTGCAGCCGGGATCTCTTCCAACCAGTTCGGAATTTTCTTCCAATCAGGATCGACGTTGTTGTACATAATTAGGTGTCTGAAGGCTTCCAGAGCTGTCTACTAAAGCAAACCCCTCATCAAGAAATCCCCAAATAACACTCAACCGCACACTTCATCAACGTATTTCGTCAGTACACTGTAGCATTATTTCGAAATCTCGCAAGAGTTGTGTAAGAGCCCATTTTCACCTCATTTTTGTCTTCATTGAACTCCCACGGCCAAGTGAGGGATAGCTTCGCCGGTATTGCGGAACCGGTGGTTGCGCCAAGGAAGACCTGCAGTAGACGGATGAATACGAACAAGCAGTAAAGTGTAGCATATGGGTTTTGGCGGCCCAGTGTCCGGAACATTGACTGATAACACGCTTGCTCAAGAAACGGTTTTAAAGTTCTGGCACCCCAGGGGCAATCTTCAACTGCTAATGCGATCTAATGTAATAAACATCGAGCAACCAGATTCTGACATCTGTTTTGGCCGTCTGACCAGTAGTCAGTCGGGAAAGTCTGAGGAAGTTCGAATTTCAAACTGAAAAAGTTTTGACGTCACCATGACGTCATGTGGCATGAAAATCGTGGGTAGTCGTTCTGGCATCAAATCCCCGGCGCGTATGTTTCAGTTATTGGTTGACCCTGAAACTTTCCAGGGTGTCTTCCCAAAAGGGCGACCAGTTTTTTGAGACTTTGAGCCACGGCGAGGTACGGCAAACTTACCATGCCTTGCCCCTTCATGCTCTCTCAGACTTCACGTCAATAAAGGGTTCTTTGGAGACAAAAAAATGTTCCGGAAACTGGGTGGCCGAAACCGAATATACACTGCGTATGCTGGCAGGATCTGTTGATGTCACCAGAGACTCCTTATAACATTGAACTCACATAATCTCCGTCAGTTAGACGAAGTCGATGGGCGGTCATCTGGAAACGCATGGAACATCGATATGCAATATTAGGGACACTACTCAGCGTTTTGCGCACCATGATCTTGTGTATAATTTTCGGATGGGTAATCAAGATGATAACTACAAAGAGATGCCCCCGTAAAGACGAAACTTAGATGATAAAATTCGGTAACTATCTTACTTCGGCTTTGACCTTTTGCTTGCGAAAGGAATGGTCCAAAATCCTGCACGAATTTTGAGTCGAAATCGATGTTGTGCAGGTAGAGTTTCGCTCGACGAAGCGTCTGTTGAGCTCGAAGATTGGCACAGGAGGTAATAAAAAACGTATTGGGGCCTGGATATTGTGACACGGAGTCACATAACAGAGTTACGGTGCGCCAGTAAAGTAAGTCAAGCAGATCCAAGAGAGCCATGTTCATGCTGGTGTGATCAGGACCGGCTCCCGTGAGCACCGTTGGGAATCGCTGTTTATTGCTGATTCGAGAGTCACCAGCGACGCTACAAACACCCATGTGTTCGTACAGCAGCGTAGTTCGGTACTCGGTATAAAAAAATCCTACTTAGATAGGAGCGGCAAATTCCATTCTGAAACAAAACGATGATCAATGCGATGCCCGATACGGGCGGTAGATGCGACCACCTTTCATGCATGTTGTGTAATGTGTATACCATCGCGGTCATAGAGTTGAAAGCCTGACGAATCAATCGATCAAAACCGCAGGCGGATTCGGAGCGGTACCTGATCATAAGTCTGGATTAACGTTTCAGCCTTTCAGGTGAACTGAGGTAATTGACTCGCTTGATTGTTGTCGCATCCTCTAATCAAGACTTTTGACTGATGGCAACGTCCCGACTTCGCCTGCAATGTTGTTGGTTGATTCGCCATGCTTCCAATTTTTTGGTCGCAATGGTGAAAGCAGCGTGCGTTGACGGTGACAGTATCCGCCGACCATAGTCCAAACATGTGCGTACAGTAGTACCAGTTTGGGTAAAAGTTTTGAACCGTATATCTGGGAAACGGGACCCGAGCGAAACTTATGACTATGTTGTTGAACGGTTGGTGCACACTGTACCTCGAGCAAAATCGCCGAGTGCCATCGTTTCCAGACTACAACCTGTCAAGAAACACGCCCTACGAGTGGCTCAAATCTTCACCGCAACAGAGATTTTCGATAGAACTGCTCATGGTTTGAACTTGGGACAGTAGTTCAAATTCTACCTGGGGTGTAGATTATGGTAAAGCCCGTGTTCCTTTCCAAGATATCTGTAATGTTCCCAGCCAAAAAGCCCATTTGGATGGCGGCATCGGCGCATGAGATAATACCGCCATGAGAATACACGGTATAAAGCGTATATTTACGAAAGACTTCCGGATACATAACCGCAGCTTTTTCTAGTCCTGCAATGGCACCTGGTCCGGTAGAAACGTATCCGTACACAGGGTTCTGTCCAGTGTAAGCAGTGATGATGTTGAGGCGCATTGGTGAAACCAAAATTTGGGTGCACAAGAGCCAAGTCAACACACATATTATCTCGATAAGGTTGGCGGGCACAAGGATAGACATTATTCTCAAAGAAAGCTCCACGCACATATTCGGTCCTGGCTGTCCTCATTCACAGAATACGAAATGTACAACTCCCCAAGACTTCGTTTCAACATCGAGTATACGTGGGAAAGATTACACCAAAAAAACTCCTCGCACACTTATTCTAGATGGCGGAAAGCTACCAACATCATAACCGACCAGCATATCGCTCGATAAACGGATAAAGTACATTACAACTGCAAACGGCTCTTGCCAACACCTTCGAATATCCTCGAAAGTGGACTTCAGTTTCCAATAGCGTGGTTCAAAAGCGTCGCGGCTAGTAAAACTCCATAACTGATCGCAATAACTGATCGTTATTCTGCGCAGTCACGCCTCAGTGCAGGATGCGGTTTTATCCCGCACCACCTTAGTTGCAATGGGTGGACGCGTACACACACACACACACACACACACATTCAGAGCTTCTGAACCAACCAAAACCCGGGTGTTCTCGAGTGTTAGTACAGCCATGTTGGTGTGTTCGATGAAAGCTGGGCTAATTTAGCAGTTGATTGACAGAATCACTATACTGAGCCCACTCTGATACTGCTCTGTGACGCTAGTGTTCGTTGCGCCGTGCCGAAGTTGATAGGTATTACAGGTTGATTCAGCATGATTGGACGCCAGTGGACGGATTTGAAGTTAGCAATGGTCCCTCCGTTTTGAAATCTGACCTTCCGACATATCAAGGACTCAAAAATGGTCTCCGAACGTTTCCTGCGAACTGTGCATGTACCGACAAGCATAGAAAATATACTAGCGACTACCCGAAAGACGCCGCTCATCCGGTTTGCTTTTGCTGGCAGAGCTTCTCCTTAGTGGTCTTTGCTGTTCCAGTGCTCCATCGGTAGACCATTCTGTAGGCGTTCGATCTTGTGTACGTCTGTCGAGGAGAGACTTTGTGTTTGGACAGAGAAATTTGACATTGGTGGTAACTTTTCGATAGAACTCCTTAATTTATTCAAATTATCTGGGTACTGGCGGCCCAATTTTCATACGAACGTTTCTGCTTCCGAAGTACACTTTTCTTACATCAGGTTGTTCACAATATCAAAGGCATCACGTGGTAGAGCCTCCAAGTCTCGATACGGATAGATGTCGCACAAAACTGAACAATTTCGGACGTAACCAATAACTGAAGCATCCCTGCCAGGGTTTTGACGCTAGAACGGCCTCCTACGAATTTGCATGCTACATGACGTTATCGTCAAAATATTTGAGCAATGGGCAATGTAACTCAGTTGTCACGTGGTAATTCCCTCTTGTTGAAAGATCACGGGCAAGCTCAGTCTTAGTGCTGGCAACGATAGGGTAGATCGATATCGCATCGAAATATATCGAATCTTTGCGATAAAATATGCGACAGATATCGTATCGAAAATATCGATATGAAGCTCATATCGAATAACGCAATAAAATATTCGGCGATATCGTATCGCGCCATATCGATATATTATCGATATATCGGTACTTTGCTGAATGGCAAACTCGCCAGTGATATCTCGTTTACGAAAGACGATGGTTAATTTCAAAGACTTGATTTTGGCCATGGTGTACCGAGCACACTCCGCCCATTCGGTTCTGGTACTAATGCTGTCCAGGTTTACATGTTTGAAGTCTTGGTATAGTCATGTCTTTGCTGCATCCGACGCTTTCGATCTTACTAATACTTTATGTGGAAACCGTCTTCTTGAGCTTTTCGGCTTGAACCAGGGAAATTCCGAAAAACTAAAATTCCAGAAATATCGATATGTCGCTGCAATATGATACGATATATAGAAAATACGTTATCGAAAAAATATCGTATCGAAAAAGCGATATCGAATGAATATCGAAGACCGCAATAAAACATCCGCCGATATTGTATCGAAAAACATCATATCGAATTTTATCGTATTTTTGCCAGCGCTACTCAGTCTGGCTGCTGTGACGTAAATGCTACCGTTTTCATTCGTCATACTCGACTCCGCAACTACGAATCACAAAAGCATGACGTCAGCTATCAGACCCAGCTGTCGCTCGCAATCTCCCAGCTAGTTACTTTGCCCACTTAGTGCTGGGAAAAATATAATACAACGTGCTTTACTGAAATATTTCGCGTCGCTGTGATTTGGTATGACAATACTGTAACACACTCCACTCGCTCAAAATGTGGACAACAGTTTTCCGTTTCACTTTAACACTTGTAACACGACCGTACTCATTGTGAGTACAATGTGTCAGTTTTACTCGCCTTCCGATTTTAGCTTTTGGTCTTTCGGGTTGGGGGTTTTTTGTTTGGCTGCAACTCGATCTTGTCATTAAGTTGAGATTAATGACCAGGGGTCAGCGAAAACGCAGAACGCTAGCAAAAAGTGTTACAATTTCGGGTGGTTTCGGTGGTGTTTCAGATTTCGTCTTCTTACTGGAGGCACATACGCAACACTCGTTCTGAAGAAATCTGAAACAGTGAGAACAATTCCCTTTACCGAAACCAAGCCTGGGACAAATTTTCTTGTCATCGGAATGCTTTAGAGAAAATCAAAATGGCAAGGACTACTTTCCCCAGGTTGAACTCCACGGCCTGCCAATCTTCGAAATTTCTAAGTTTCTTAAATTATCTATTGGCTGGCCCCGCCTCCTTTGCATCACCTTAGCCAAGTCTTGTACTCACAAAGAACGGTGGTATTTTGCGAACATGAAAACCTTCGTGCTGTAAGTGTTAAGGTCTGCTGAACATTCACCGCAGAGCACGCCAATCTGCTGGCCAAAACAACGTAAAGTATACATTATGATTATACTGAGCTGTAACTGATGTAATCAAGTAATCAAGTTGCAGGTGCTCGGCTGTAGTGGGCTTGGCGAGTAGTATTGCCGACTTCGAGTGATTTTCCGTGTTTTGAAATCGGAAAAGTTTGTACACATTTAGAGTGAGTGGACTGTATCGGAACATCATTATAGACGGGATATCGGTAAGCGGATTATGATAACTTAAAATATCACATCGCGGTATACGTTCACGGTCACGGGTGAACGTTACGTCGTGGTCTTCCTTTAGTTGCTTATATCTTGTGATCCTACCGTCCGATTTCGATGATTGACACGTTAAGATTTGGAGCGCACCCTGAACTATCTGTTCACATGACAAACGGACCGCTTACTCAATCGATCAACCGGTTCGAGTAGCTGGTTCGAACAAGGAAATATGGATTATTTTTGGTTTATTCTCGTCACGTGACAAACTTATAAGAACACCAGATTTTCCCATACTGTATTACCTCCGATAGTTTATGTACGTCACTGATACGTTTTCTACAAAAACACACATGCTGAGTTTGCGATAGCTGACTTGCCGAAGAGGCTATGACGTCTCTGGAGTCAATCAAGAAGGTGAATCAATCGCGCAAAGCTGTACCGTCTCATGTCCGGTACTAGTACTAGTGAATCAGCTGTTCAGTCAAAGGCTTCTATCACAAACTGGACCATAGCACTTCCGGCGGTTTTCTGATGTGGTCACTCTAAAAAGAACTGAAACGACGTATTCCATTGACTTAGAAGAGATCTCGGCTTGATTTATCGCAAGCTTCATTACAAGAGAGATAGCTGTGAGGTACATAAATTATTGGAGGTAATACAGTATGGGTTCTACTGACCACTTTCCCGTAAAACCTGAGTGGATTTCTTACCTTCTTGCTCATTTGTGGATTCTGTTCCTGAAAACTATACTTTCTGAAAAGAACAATCACTGTGTCATTTCCGGAAATTCGTTCTGTAGAAATCGGATGTGCATGAAAACAATATTCGAACTCTAAATTTCTCATCCATAAAGAACACTGAAAAGTAAGTCGTAAAACCCATATGGGGAATTCCGTGAGGTATCTATACGGCAGATCTCTTCTCTCGCTGCTTATACAAAACTGTTCGGGCTATCTTTTGTCCGTTTGGGTTTCCTCACAAGTCTGTCACGTGACGAGAAATAAGCTACCATATTTCATTGTTCGAACCAGCCGCTCGAACCACTCGATTGATTGAGTAAGCGGTCCGCCTGTCGTGTGACTCAAGGTGTGCTGTACTGTAAATCATAACATTCAAACCATCAAAATCGGACGGTATAATCACAAGATACACGCAAGCAATGACTCGTGGCGATGACTCGTGAGCGTGACTGTATCGATATATTACTCATGTCTCATATATATCGATAAATCCAAAAACCCGCACTTGAAAATTGGGAATGCTCCATATATAATACTGATTGAGCAACGTGTACACTTAATCAGTATATGGTTGTTCACTCTCCCGCTCCTTCCTGATTTCGATGATTTTTAATCTTGTGCTAGACTGATACAAGCTGGTCGCTCGCCTCCGGCTCGCTCGCAGCTTGCCGTGAATGGGTACCATGAATGCTGGATTTTGTTTCAAAATAAAAATCGGCTGGCTGTTTTGTTGTGGTACTGAAGGACATCATGAAGGCTCAGTTATGTTCTACAGGTTGAATAAGACGAGATTCTATGCTACAAAAGATAGAAGGTTGTTTTATGGAAAAATGCTGGCTCTTCGCGAGAGATCGGCAGTCCACGTTATTTGGAAATTCAACTTGGGGAACATTCATTGATAAGGTCAGGTTTTGATATCAACAAGCCTGACCATCGCCCCCATGTCGGGCAGTTCAAGCAATCAACTGGCTTTTGTAACATTGCTGTCAGGTTTCGGGTACCCATCATCCCTCCCTGGGTACCTGACGTCATCAAATGCTCCCTTATGAGTCTGATGCACATGTTTGCCAGTTCTGGATGAGTTGTTTAAAGGTCCGCCGGGGGAATTCGTCAGTTTTATGCGGCGGACGTTTCCGAACTGCAAACCTATTTCACCTGCGACCTGTGGGCTAAACTTGTGTCTAGCTCCCATGATGACCTTCTAAGGGACTGTTTCTGAGATCTAACCAATCAAACAACCTCGGAAAGGTCATATGCATGAAAAACCTTTCGACCCTTGGTAAATGGTCAGTTGTGCATTTAAACAGCTCTCATATGCCAAAAAACCAGAAAAAATCAGACAAAAACCATATCGAATTTTGAGGCGATAAGAAATGCTTCAGCTACCCAGAAATCATGTGTGTGTAAAGTTTTGGGCGGTTTGGATCAGTAGTTTTTGGCTGAAAAGATGGACAGACAAAAAGTTTCTGAGCTTTCGAAACTACTGTATTACCTCTAGGGTTTCGCGCAGTCACGTGACAGATCAGTGAATTACACTCGGGGCCTCATATCACTAATTGTTTGATTGTGGCACATTGCTGCGCTTGATTGGCCAGGAGTTTTTGATTGACGGCAGTGAAGTTTTTTATCCCCGCCACGCAATATTTACTGGCCTGTCACAGTATGCTCAATCACGGCAGCAGCCAACGGAGAGTCAGTTTTGCGATCCTGGCCTTCCAGAGAAGAGATGATGTATCGAAACGGCTTCATGTAACGTTCTGCTCTTCCAGCGAGTAGGACGCTGAACCGCTTTCCTCAAATCTCCACTTGCAATCCCGAACATGAATGGATTCAGGCCCGATAACCCGTAACTGGTCCAATACGTTACACCCAAAAGAAACCGGCATAATCTTCGCCGGTAATCTTTATTACCGACGAAGATTATGCCGGTTTTTCAGTGCTTGACAGATAACCCACGGGAGCCAGGCTACCACAAACGCAATAACCAACGCAGTCAAAACAAGAAACGCCCTTGATACCACTGTTTCTTTCGTCTTGATCCAATTGCGCTAACCTGACCCAATTCATCAAGTGGCTGTTATGCATGGAAAGGGAAAAGCCCGCTGCTGACAGAACGGTACCAAGTATCTGGAGAAAAAGTAAGGTACAACTCCGGAGATCTTGAGAGAACGTACTCAGACACGTGTCGGTAGTGGAAAAGGTTTGAGAAATCTCAACAAGTAAGGCGCGCCTCAAATATCTGGACTGCGAATGCCTTCGACGAGGATGCCAGTATTGAGGAAGATCTTGTGAACTACGAAATCTGTCTGTAATGATATAGCGAACAGCCTTCCCTCTGCTGTTCATTCTGGTGCAAGTCCCCGTTCTTTGATGTATAGCCACACCTTTTTGCCTTTACGAAGCGATGCAGAAAGTTGTTTCCTCATTCGCTTCCTCTTCTTGCTCCCACCCGCCCCTACCTTTTATTATATGTGGGGGTTCTCGGCTCAGCCGCTTCGCCTTTTATAGCACATATATTTTGCGTTAACCGGCACGCTTGTTCAGTGGAGATTAGAAATACTTCCTCCCTGTTGGGGGGCGTTTCCGTTGCTGCGATGATGTTTGAAATCACAGTCCACTCGCTTAAGATGTGTACATCGCTCTTCGATTTCTGTTTGACACCGGTCAAACATAACGTACAGCTTACTAAAAGTGGAAGAAAATGACGTTAACAGCTCACAAACAATCAACCCGAATGAAAATCAACTGTTAGTTTTCCACCATGTGCATCCGCTGCGCTTATGAGCAAACATTCAAATACCTTTATGGCGAACGCTCTTGTGATTGCGATGAGTTTAAAATTTTGTTCCGGAAATCAGACTGCCGAAACCCACTTACACACTGCTTGGGGGTACTTCGTGCATTGCCATGATGTTATGCATGCGAATCAGGGGACGTTACAGTGCCGGACCCTCACCCGCCTCCTCTACAACTTTTCAACTAGATGTCGGAAACAAAATCTGTCACGGCTGTTCTATTGCTCATTGAATTCTCTACAAAAAAGTACTCGCACCCTTAGTTGACCACTTAGGTGCAGAGACGAAAAAAGTCGTCTCCTGATTCCTGAAAAATTGGGAATTACTATACGTGAAAACTTTTTTCCAAAAAATTCTACTCGGATCCTTTTAATAAGGTCTCATTTTATCAGCAGTGACCAGATCTGAACAAGATCGTGCGCCATTATGGGCAATGTTTTTCCTCGGTCCGCGCGCCGGACAGTACTCTCGTCTCCCAATGGGAGACGATCTTTTTTGAGCGACAAGGTGAAAAAGGCGTTTTGGGGGACGAGATATTTGGGAGACGAAAAAGGTCACAGCCCTAGCTAGGAGACTAGATTTTGGAGAGGCTTCCGTGGCCACTTACTTTGGGAGACAAGATTTACAGTGCCCAGCTCGCGCTTGCCGGGCACTCTAAATCGCGCTTCACTGTTACTTCCTCGCCCTTCTTACAGCACCATCGTCACGATTCTTTTCGAATTCAGTGCACTGGTCATCGTCCTCTGCTTCTAACCTCGTCGCTTGCCGCTTGCGAAGTGCGAACGCCGTTCAACAGCCACCTTCTAAGCATTGCTATCAACGACTTCCTGACCGTCCTCATCAACTTGTCCCACAACACGGTAATTACATACGACGGACATTGGCACTCAGCGACCTTCACTGCAGTGTCCGGATGTTCTTCGACCATAATATGGACCAGGCGCGTCCCGTAGGCAAATGTTTGTCGTAAAAATTGAATAAAACATTTAATACAAATTGAATAAAAACGTGTTCAACTTTGGACCTGACGTCACGACTCAAGTCGTCGGCTCCGCTCGATACAATGGGCTCGACCCGGTACCTGCATAAAACGTGCCTAAGAAGTTTTGATTCAATATTGGCAGGCAGGGAGTCCGGCGCAGACAGACTAACATCAGACAGTTGGCTAATAGCATCCGAGTACTTTTATCCGTATTTGGTCGACGAAAAATCCTTCAGTTACAAGTATTTATTGACCAAGTAGGGTAAAACGTGACCAAGTGCTCTTAGCTAATGCTATGGTGTCGGTCTGTCGTGTCGGACTTGGTCCTTGCTATTTTTGAGTAAAATCCTCTTTCGGCGCGTTTCATGTAGGTACTGGATCGAGCCGTTTGTAACGACCAGAGCCAACGATTCAAGTTGTGACGTCAGGTCCAAAGTTCGAATACCCTTTTATTCGGCAAATTCTATTCGGCAAAGCAGGCGC
>BDGG01000002.1:3352742-3396558 GCA_001949185.1 Ramazzottius varieornatus | reverse complement strand
GCCTGCTATGGGACGTCGTGAGCCTGTGGGGTCTCGTGCCGTGTCCGCCGACCGCCTTCGGGCCGTCACCTGGCCTATCAGCAATACCGTCATCATAATCCATTCAACTGCAAGAAGGTTCTGCTTCTAATTGGCTGCAGTTGGATAACCAATTACTATATGTATCCGTACTTCCTCGTTACATCTATACACCCATACCAGAATTCATTTCGCTCAACAGTCTATCAACTTAACGTGCGAATGGATTAATAATGGCGCTTCTTCATGGGCTAGTAGTATTCCACTTGCGTTTGAGGACATTTTCACTCGGGTTATCTTGACCGTGATTCGTTACTTGATCGCACTTTTTCAGATGGGCTGCTTGAAAAGACAGACAGATCAACGCTCAGAACGACTAAAATCCGCGATACGAATCACGATCAAAGAAGAAAGACCGGCAAGCTTTCTTTATTCTGATGGTTGTAGTAGTAGCCTGTGTGCTTTCATGGGTGCTCTGGTGGCTTTGCATGCACTTGCGTCTTCCGACGGAGGAGACGTAGGGCCATTATGGACGTGCAACTCCATTGACACGAAAACAATTTTCTACGCGCGATTTGTGACAAAATTTGGTATTTGGAGTGCCAATAGGGTAGACAAAACACTTGGTGAGAATGTCCGCGTGAGGTTGAAAGCGCGCCGTTGTTCATATTGCGTCAAATTATGAAATTATGAAGGTCGCCAATTCCGGCCAACATTTGAACTATCCATCCGACACGCTTCAAAATTCTTGTGTAGATAGACGAGAAAATTCCCAGATACATGGATCCGATCCACATCAGAAAGTTTCAAACTGAGCTCAGGAGAAATCGGCAAATACTTTGGAGCCTGCCAGCTGCTTCATTTACTGGCCGATTTTGTTGGATTGGATGCATGTTCCGGGGATGACTCTAACTTAGGCTTTTCGACCGAGATTACTTCCTTATTACCGACGGTGCAAATGCTTTGTTAATATCGTCTGGTGGATGCTCGAGTATGAGAAATTTGCAAAAGAAGGAGGTGATCGAGAAGTCGTAAACGACAGGCGGTCACATACAGTCCTACGCTCAGCAGTCTCGCCCATGACAATGCTACCCACTGTCCGCTCGACCATCTGGTGCCATTGTTCTTCACCGATCCTGACAGATAATCAGGCGTACTCGAAAGGCATTGGATAATTAGCTAATCAGCCGTTTCTCTTTCGAAAATTTTTCTTTTATGTGTGTAACTTGTCTGTCTGATCTGTTTATCGGATGCTCAAGAGCGGCTCATAAATTGAGAAAGTTTAGGACTTGTGCAATTTAGCACGTGCTTGTGATGTGGCCTGATGTGATGGCCAGTGGTCAGTCGCCCAGGACAGTACGGGCGCAGCCAAATACTGCGGAAGAGTGGGCCGCGATCGAGTGAGTAGCGCTGTCGTCGAGAGAGACTTGCGATACTTGGTCTTCGGATTGAGTTTACACGCTCTGCGTAATCATGTAATGCTAGCTTAAAATTCCCACGGTGACCAAGAGATCGGCCCATGTTTTGATAACAATATCTTCCAAAAATACCCGCTCATTTCCAAAAATTGCACGTCCATTCTGCCCGTTATGGCTGGGTTATGGACTGTCGTGTGCGAATTCGTTCATGTTTGCTACTGCCAGCGGTGACATGAGATCCGCACTTGGAAAGTTCTGCGAGAGGGAACGCAGGCGTGGTCGAGTGTCGACGATTTCTGGAAGGCTTAATTGAGCCAACAGTATGACTCTGCAACACCGCAGCGGAACCACTACTAGCTTCAGCGCGCTACGATTCTGTCACATTAGTACGCAGGGTGGCGCCACATGTATGACCAGTCACCGCCATCCAAAGCACGCGTACAGTTTACGCTAATGTACCGGTGCTACACGCGCGGACGTACTTTTACTTGGACAACTGCAACACATTCAGCGCACTTAAAAATCCACTTCAGCATCTCACGCATCCAAATTCAAAATTCAGCACCTTGCTCATTTTTTGTTTGTCCCTAGTTTGAGGTTCAAGGATATGAGCAGGCACTCGGTTGACAATTGCACAGATCCGTCTAACTTGTAGGCGGCTTCATACCTGTGTTGTGAACAGAACGGCGCGATCAGCCCAGCCAGGCACCGTTATTGTTTTCTCCCGGGTGAAATAGTTTTTATTCTGTTCCGTTTTTGCATGGTAGTCAAGAGTAGCAGCGGGCTCGTGGAACGGCTGATTAGTCACTGAGGAAGCATTGATCTGCCAGCAGGATTACAGCGCTGACTGTCAGCCAAGTCAAACACCGTCTCAGCATTCTCTGTGGTGTGCACTGCTTGTTCGCATACGGATGTCTTTGAAGAGCCACCTTTTCATCGGCTCTTGTTTTCCCCCACTGTGCATGCGTACAATTGGGCATGTACGTCATAACTCTGCTACATCACACCTTATACCTTACCGTACCGCACGCTGATGCTACAGACTGATGTACAAAGCGAAGCAGGTCGAGTGGGGAAAATTGCTATACTCGGTGTGGATCTTGAGGAAATTCAAGAAAGCCAACAGAGTTTGTCAAGTGATTGCGCAATCTTCCGCTGGCTTTCTCACTTTGGCTCGCCGTCGTCCTCGTCCGCTCATCACGCTTACCTGGGCACCACAACAGTACTGTAGTTTATTGTGTTTGGAGCGTCGACAAGTGTACATAGTCTTTGCATCAATTCTGGCTGGGCAGTTTTCTCTCACGGCTAACTTTCACTTGTGCCGCGAGATCGTCGTCTGCCGCCGTGCGAAATGATCTCCAACGACGTTTGACCAGTGGTGCAGGTACTTAGACATGCAAATTAGCCCTCGATCTGTTTCGCACTAACGCGGCTTGTACTCGACGAGCTCTACGGATGTGAGCTCCTCCAGCCTGGTATTGTCTTGACCGGTCACCCTTCATTCAATGCCGCCCCTTTCGATGACCCTGTTGTCATCTACATTATCATGTCGACCAGCTTGCTGTGGCGACCACCGGTGGTTAACCATTGTGATAACTCTGCTGGGATGGTGCGCCACTTCTGTGATATTATGCCCCATGGATATGCATAGCAAGGCGGATGCTGAATTACTCCGGCCTAAACTCCTTGACGGTGATGTGAACATCTCTATTGAAAAACCTACAAAGAACTATAGTGTATCATGGGATACGATCCGGTACATGTGTGGGGTGGAGTCATTATCCTCCAACGATTTTTCAGCCGACCTTCTGACCACAGAAACCGAAGCCAACGGAATTAACTTCAATGTACAATTCCTTCAGACCATTCACCGTTTTGGTTCCTTCGGTGTTTGCCCTATTAGTTTTTCTTTGCCGATGCATCTTTTTTTCCTGTAGGTATCGCATGGTATTCCTGATTTCTCGACAAAGCGGAACAAGCGAGCAACTCCTCCCTCCCAGATCGACGCCAAAGTTATCGACGATTTCACCACAAAGTTGTTACCGGATATCCAGAGGCAGCTACAGGAAGAGAATGATCGAACAGCAGAACAGATCAAAAGGGCGGAAAAAGCAGCAGCTGAGCTCCCATCAGCCCGAGTCTTTACCTTAGGCCAAGGTAATAAAAGGAGAAAAGCGGGTTAGTTTGACCAGCTTTTTGTTAGGAGTGTAAGTTATGATTTTCCTTGTGATTTTTCAACCTCCCGCATAGAGGCTATGAGAAGGGTTCAACGATTCACCATAGTATTTCGGTCGTGGTTTCCAAAAAAAGTTTCGTCAGAAAATTATGTCTACCGCAGTCGTCCAGCTGTCCGTTCGACATCTCCAGTGTCAAACACCTCTTCCAAGGTTCGTCTCGCCGCAAATGGATTAGCTCTATGTAAACATGTACAAATTTGCACAAGATGCAGGCCGATTACTCATACCGGTACTAGATCTCCGCGAGACCTGTGTAGGTCATATTTGTTTTTTTCGCGGTTATTAAACACTATCGATCATAGCTCAACAACATCTGTCACGTTTCCGTAGTGTGAGGAGTCAACAGTCGTGTCATAATCTTGGTGTGACAGTGACGTAACGTAGTTTCTTTGACAGCACTCCAATCTACGAATCTAACCATAGCGACCGCGGAAGGCGGACCGGCGAATGGACCCAACAGCGCCAGTGTCCAGAAAGCCCTCTTTGCATTTTCCAGACCCACACCGGTGTCCGTGGACCTTGGAGAAAAGGCACAGGTGTTTGAGAAAGTTACGTCCACGCTAAAAGAAGAGTTCAACCTGAACAAGGATGAAGTCGTGGGTTTGACCGGTGTGAACATTGAAGGAACTCAGCTGGAAAACTTCATCAGCACACCACCACCAAACCTCGACATTACCGTTGAGGTAATAATCAAATTATAAACTACATAATTTGTTTTCGTATCAATCGGTACTTACGTTTAGCTGCGAGGTCCTTTGACCGATATCGCCGACATAGCAACTTACAGCATGCCGCATTACTAAGAGGAGACGAACAGTGGGAAAAGTGGTAACTTACGTCCCCAGACAACCCTTTCTCTGAGACCATTCTGCCGAAGCAGTATTTGTCTTGGTTCAGGCTAAACAGATTCAACAGGGGAATGTGCGGCGCAGTCTTTTTATGTGGGCATATATGAGAACCGATAACATTCTGCGAATCTATCGAGATGACTAATTGAATTTGGCTTAGGTAGCTGGACGTACAATAAACATCCAGGCATCGCCCAACACCAACGAGCCCTCCTACTCTTTCAGCCCGCAGTTCGTCCGGATGGTTCGTGATGTCGGCCAGAATTCAAAGACCCCAGCATCCGACGCGGCAGACAGCCCGATCAATCACTACGGAGTACCGGTGCCTCTGACCCGAAAGAAACGTCAGGCGGCTGCCGGCTGCACAGACCGTCCATTCAGGGACCCTTCGGGTCGTTGCAACAACCTGAACAACCCGACATGGGGTCAGTCCTTCCAGCCGTATGTCCGCTTCCTTCCTCCGGACTACAACGACGGAGTCTCAGTTCCCCGAATAAGGTCTGTGAGAACGAAGACCATGCTGCCCAGTGCCAGACAGGTGACGGTGTCCATGCACACGCAAATGTCACGGCCACATGATCACGTGACCCACATAGTAAGTTTCAAGCAACGATCACCCAACATTGATTTCGATCCAAGCAAAAGTGCTGACAAAAAAGTACTTCTAGTTGATGCAATGGGGACAGTTTTTGGACCATGACATGACGGTATGTGTATCACAGCTTACTGCTGAAATCGATTGGCTCACGAGCGTCTACACTTCGATGTTTTTCTACGTTTGTTGTAGCACACACCTATCACGGCCATCGAGGTGGCACAAAATGGTCGCACTCAACTGATGACTCCAAAATGTTGCGACCTTCCCCAAGGAACGGTGGCCCATTCTTCCTGTTTCGCCATCCCCATCCCGCGGAACGACCCATTTTACCCGCGCTTCGGACAGGAATGTCTCGAGTTTGTCCGAAGTAGTCCTGCAACCAACGTTCTGGGTCCTCGCGAACAGCTCAACCAACTGACTTCTTTTATCGACGGTTAGTACTGACACCAACCAGCGATTGAGAAACTAAAACTTGCTGAAACTGAACAAAAACCGACCCACCGAAACACTGCAGCTACTAAATATCTTTGTTTCCCACAGCTTCTCAAGTTTACGGATCAACTCAGACCACTGCCACCAGTCTTCGATCATTTCAAATGGGTAAATGCGATTACAGGAATATCGAATTCGACAATCGGGGCCCGATATATTTTTTATTCGATATATTTGGCCTTTGGAGAGAGACCAACCGCCTGTTTTGATAGGTCTGATGCAAGTCCAAGTACCACGCGGCACTTCAGAATCCGTACTCCCATCGGATACCGCCACTGAAGAATGTTTTCGGAAGACAGCTGATCGCACGTGTTTTCGAGCTGGTAAGTAACAGAATCTTCCTACCTCCGTTCAACAACGTGTGCTATACCCTTACTTAATTTATTTACTTTGTTGGTCGAACGTGCAGGAGACGTACGCGTCAATGTCCACACGGGCCTGGCGGCTATGCACACACTCTGGTAAGTGAGACAATCGGGACACCACTGAGAAACCTCAAAGACAATCGAACCGTAACTGTAGGTTACGCGAACACAATCGGGTTGCGCGAGCCTTATGGAGTATGAACCAAGCGTCTGGCTGGGACGACGAACGTGTCTACCAAGAGACCAGACGGATATTAGGCGCCATGTTCCAACATATCACCTTCAACGAGTACCTGCCCGTAGTCCTCGGACGTGACATTATGAATCAATTCGGATTAAACCTCTTAACCACCGGATACTACACGGGTTATTCAGACCAAGTTAACCCGTCCATCGCAAACGAATTCGCAACCGCTGCGTACAGGTACCAGCACCATTGGTAGAAAAAATGAAGATACTAGCCGACAATAGTGGCGTATTTGACTGCGCCACCGTGGTTTCAACCGTTAGAAATAATATTCAGGAATAGAGATTTCCGTCGGCCTTCTTACATTTAGTCTGGTATTTCTGTGTGAATAATCGAACACGGGTTGTGCATCCAACATGTCAAAACAAAACAAACTAGGACGCGAAGAATACAGCTTTTGGATTCCAGGTTTGGGCATTCGCTTGTCAATGGCGAATTTCGTTTGGATAACCAAAATGGACAAGCCGTCATGGCGAACAACTTGGTCAACAGCTTTTTCCAACCGTTGATTCTCTACGACCAAGGTCGCTGCGATCAATATTTGCGCGGCATGACTTCACAGAACGCACAAACCTTTGACCGCTTCGTCACGGAAGAGCTATCCAATCATTTATTTCAACCGCCAGGTACAATCTTCCTTCTGCAAGGACTGTATTCACTAATTATGGAGCTATTTGCAAAAAACTGACCCTGCTTTCTGTAGGTCAAGCATTTGGGAACGATCTGATATCACGGAATATTCAACGCGGTCGCGATCACGGTATTCCAGGCTACAACTCGTGGAGGCGCTTTTGTGGGTTCCCCGTCGCCGCCTCGTTCGACGAGCTGAAAACAGTGATGCCGGACGATGCTCTGCAACGACTCGCCGCTTTATACGAAAGCCCAGATGACGTTGATCTCTTCACTGCTGGATTATCGGAATTCGCCGTGTCCGGTGGCCTGGTCGGTCCCACGTTCGCATGTATTATTGCTAGACAGTTTCACAACTTACGAAGAGGGGACCGATATTGGTACGAGAACAACTTGAGTACCGGAGCACTAACGCCACGTAAGCAAATCTCTGAGATGCGCATGATTCGGAACGAAGGCCTAACAGGTTTTCGCCCAGTGCGAGAACGATCTTCACACCCTTCTTCCTTGCAGCCCAGCTGGCAGAAATCCGGAAATCTTCCCTTGCGAGAGTCCTCTGCGACAACACGGATTCCTTTGCTATGCAGAGACGCGTTATGGTGGAACCAATTCCGTTCATGAACATGTGAGAGACTTCGCTCCGCAGCAGTAGGACAATTTTTATTCCAATATTACGCCTGTAAAAGTATAACTAACATGTAGAACTGTTGTTGGATAAAACATATTCCACAGTTCCACAGGTAAAAATGTACATCAAATCGACAACCCATTCGAGCATTTTCCCCGAAATTTCTGACCACCTGGGTATAGCTCAGGTGGTTGACCACAGTTCAGGATATCGGGACGTTCGGCCACAGTTTTCCGACGATTTTTGATTCTTGCAGAAACCCAAAGTTACCGTGTAACCAAATTCCATCAATCGACTTGAGCATCTGGCGAGCCGGTGGCGGCATACCCAATATCCAACAAGACTTTGCCGGTCCGCCATCCCAGTCTATCGCACAACCTCCCTTTCAGTTCGCCCAAGCCAATAGTCAGAACAATCTCCAACAGTTCGTCCAGCAGGGTGTCCCCCAGCCCAACTTTGCACCTCAAGTCCAGCTGCCCATGAACAACAACCAGCCACAGTTCCAGATGGCGCCTCAACAGCCCCAAAACTTCTTCTTCGGGAACCAACAGCCCGTATTCAATGCACCACAACAACAGCCGTTGGGTTCTTTACCTGTCCTCCGTAGCGCTTTACCAAGAACCAGTAGCAATAATTTAACCACCTTTGTTTTCGGTGATTCGATTTCCGGTGGTTCTTTGGTCAAACGTTCTATTATCGAGGAACACAATAATTAATTTTTTCAGTTGTCAAGCCGAGTATAACAATTGCTTTCAGTTCTCGCTGCTGTTCTCCGTTGCTCCGCTGGAAACTGTCCCTTTGCGCAACTTACAAGAAAATTCAGATTCAGAGAGTGGTAAAAAAATGGAAACAGACCCTGTCGCACTTGCAGGTAAAATTCAACTTCTAAAATCCTTCTGGTTAAACTTTTACCTGTTTATCGCATAGACGAGTTAAACTGTATCGTTAAAAAGGCTAAAGTTGTTAGAGAGAATAAAAAATCGAAGGAACGTTCATCCGAATAAAGATACATAACAACACAGTGAGAAAAAAACTAGTCGAAGAAAACTTCGGTTTCTTCGCCCTCCTGACCATTCCGTTCTTCGTTCATCGGTTGTTGCGTTGCAGCTGCGCGACTCAGAAATCGGGCGTACTCTTCGTCTTCCACCAAGTCTTGTCGAGCAATGTAGTTGGGACACCCCAAGTACGCGCACTTCATTCCACGAGGATGGGTCTGTTCTGCTTGTGCCAGCAACGGTCTAAGCGTTGCTTCTTCGTACAGATGATGATTCGGACACTTCGAACTCCTCACAGCCTTCTCGGTGATTTCTTTCTTGGAAATGGGATCTTGGATGACTTTAGGCGCGACGACAACGGCATTCAGCAGCATGCTGTCATCTTCTGTGGGTTCTTTCTCGACTAACTCACCGTCTTCAATCTTCCACGAATATCCTGAAAACAAAAGAAAAACCAACAAGTCACTTTTTCCCCAAGATCTTTCGGTCAAAAATCAGTGAAGTACAATGTGGGATGTGGGCAACGGACCGAGCCAGACCGTTACTTCAAGTGGCGCGCGATTTCATTGAGAAGGGCTGAAGGTGTGCGCCACTTGGGAAAGTGCTCTGACTCAAATCATTTGCCCATGTTGCATTTTACCTCGCTTCGTTCTGACTTTGTCAAGGACCTGTTCAATAGTTCGCGCGATCGTGAGTCTTTCAGGCTGTAAATAGACTGCTATTTCCTGACGCTTCTTCTGAATGTAGTCAGGTTTAAGTATATCCGCGTGTGCTTGCGAAGCTTCGGGTTCTTCTTCGTCAGGTATCGCCTGCATCAGGTCTTCTTGCGGTTCTTCTTCTTCTACCTCTCCGTATTCATCCTCCACATCCACTACTTCTTCTTCTTCCGCCTCGCCATCACCTTCCTCGTCGTCATCGTTCACTAATGTGCGACGCTTCTTTGGTACGAGCGATCTCCGTCTCGCACGTGGGAACTTCGGTGTAACGGCGGGAAGCTCTTTCATCAACGCTATTATTTGCTCCATCAGTTGAATATCTGTGCGCATTGTGAAATTAGCTTCGAGGGCGGAATTCAGTTCTTTCACGACTTCTTTCAGCCCATCTTCCGGAAAACCACCTGTTGAGTACATTTAGAGACTTGTACGCTGGAGACAACCACCAGTATACATCTATCCGGTGCTGCTGCAGGATGTGCCTGTACGTAGGTGCGTAATAAAAGATCAACAAATTCGAGACGTACAGCAGCATACAGAGCGAGCCTTACGTGCAACGCTGTAAAGGCAGTAGGTGAGTGCTGCACACGAGGCTCCACACTGGAGAGTATATCGCGCACGTATACGCAAAACACGTGTTCATCGTGAGTTCGCGACCACTTGTATGTATGTGCGTGATGCGCACAGCGCACTGTGACTGTTAATCGGCGTTGGACGGGTGATTTTCACAGTGAATTTCCAGCCTAATATCGGATTTTACGGAGCTGTAACATACAACCTGCCTAGATCTGGATGCAATGAGGAATTTGTCATCAGTGCGCAGATTCTGCCTTCATTAACTGGTGAACCAGTGTTCGAACGACGAATGGAGCGTGTTTCTGAAGACGAAAAAGATTTTGATTGATTGACTTGCGTTCCTGGGTTGGAATGTTGCAAAGCCGTTGTGTTTTCGGTAATTCCCATTAATTTGCTGCGAAAATGACCCGTCCAACGCTGTTGTTAACTGACCGACGATGTTCCACAAGTTGAATTTCTCACCTTCATGCTCGGGCTGCAGGAATTCTTCCAAAGCGCCCTGGATAGCGGTAACGTACATTCGTTTCTGAGGAATAAGATTCCTGCTGATGTCGCAGATGTTTTGCAGCTCTTTGAGGAAAGCGTTGCTGTCGGAGACGGTGGTCAGGACGCTGAGCGCACCACGAAATTTGTTGGTGAAGTCTTCAAGCTTCTTGGCTGCCTTGGATTGCGCTTGCGCCTGGGAGGGAGACTGCGAAGTTGGTTGAGATGAGTGGGAAGAAGGTTGGGAGTTGTAGAATAATCCTCCGTTACGGTTATTATTCTGAGCAGGAGCAGCTGCAGCGTTGTTGCTGTTGCCGAGACTGAGGAATGCTTCAAAGTCAGAATCGGGCTGGGCAGACGGGATGTGCTCCAACTTCCGAGGATCGGCCAGACGCTCCATCGTGTCCTTCTTTCGGCAGAAGCCACCTGCGATTACAGAAGGAACACAGAATTACCAACGCTACAGGCTACAGCTTACGGATAAGAATCATAAGATGAAAATTCACGAACGAAAACGAAAATGAAAAATGATCGACTGTTGTTAGGCTGTTCGCGCCAAAAAGCTTACCGAAGTTATTACGCCAGATGGTAAGCGGTCCGGTGAAAACAACCTAGCTCGCTCGGCCCCGTTTCTTTTGTTTCGCCAAGAATCGCCCTGCAATGAAAGCTGGTGTTTGGTTATCTTGTTTCTTCGATGATCACGGCTGCGCCTAGCCTTCAGAAAATAAAAACTTTGTTTTTGTGCCAGTATTGTATGGACAAGACCGGCGGCATCTACATCGTTCTTGGAGTTAGGATCCTTGCTGCAAGTGTGACGGAACCTCCAATCCAGCTGGCGTTGGAACTACATCCAGCTCGTTTGCGGACATCGCTGTAGTTATTCTCTTCAGGAGGGCGTGGGCATCGTTAGGCCGGAGTATTCGCTGCTGACGTACATCCTCCCGGCCACATGCAATTTCAAGTATCTCAACGTCGTTCGGATCACAAGCTTGCTTCTCCCCATCAGAATCAAGGACTGTGGGTATGCGCCCACCCAGAATGGCAAGGCCGTTTTCGCGAAAGAGGACATAGAATTTACTGCGAAAGAGATGCACTCGGAAGGTAAAATTGCGCATTCACCAATTTTACCCAATTTTTCAGTGAAAAAGAGCTCTAAATAAAGAGCATTCATGCATGATGCACCAACGTTAGGGGTACTTGTATCCAGGGGCGCGTGGAGGTCCCGCGGATGCGTAAGGCTGCTCAGCCTGTGAGGCTGGGAAAACCGTGGTTTTGAGCCTCGAGGCTGACGAAAACTGTGAAGGAGCCTCACGAGGCTGAAAAAAACGAAAAAAGCAGTATGGTACGCAAAAAGAAGAAATCAGGCTAATTCTATATGGAGCGTTATATAAAAGTACCTTGGTTTCTATTTGTCAATGTCACAGGTGGTGGTTACGCAGTTTCACTGTAAACTGAGCCTAATGAAGAGTTAGATGATCATAGAAACTTAGAAAAGTATAAAACATTAAGAGATAAGACAGAAAAATAGGTAAGACTGGAAACTAACAAAAGAAAGAAGAAAGAAGGAGACAGCAGAAGGAAAAGAAAAAGCAGGAGGGTCTCTGGCCCGCTGGACGCCTTACTTGTGGTTTTTAGCCACATTTCGGAGCTCCTCCATGCGAAGGATGTCCATATCGGATGTTCATATCACTGCGTGCCTGTCTTAACATCTCAGCGAAGTTTTTGTATCAGCGAAGTTTTTGTATAGTTATCCTTCACGAGATTAAAGTTAACAGTCCACTTCATACTGTACACGCGCGTGGCCCAAATGTGAGCATGGACAAAACTGTGGGCCACGGAACGAAGACGGCACGGGCCAGCCGGGGTTGACCAATCTATTTAATCAATCGGAGCAGCGCCGCTTTCGCTCCGTGGCCCACAGTTGTGTTCATGCCCAGAAGTAGGCGCGTGTACTGGTAGTTACGTTCAAAAACCGGTCAGAATGGCTAACAAGTAAAAAAAAATTTTCAGCCAGCCAGAGGCTGGCCTCACGAGGCTGCTACTTTTGCTTCCATTTTCCCAGCTATTTTCCCAGCCTGTCGAGGCTGAGAATTTGGACTTTGGGACAGGCTGAGCCTCGTCAGCCTTATGGGTCAACGCGCCCCTGCTTGTATCGTAGGATATGTGCGGGTCTAGCCTTCGTACTTTGAGTGTTTGCTTTTGTTGTATTTCGACGATGACGCGGTGTCTCTGGTGTACACCGAAAATCCTTCCATGTTTGAGCAGCGAAAAGGCTGAACCTTCATCCATCACTACCTTCGACCGAACCTTCTGTCTTACTTCAACGTGCTTTTCCAGAGTTTGCCACGCGTGGAATAAAACTTGAATGGTTTTCTGGGAAATGAACCGGTGATTGATCTTCAATTTTGAATCGGCTGCTCCGACGGTCCAAGGTTAGAGCCCTGCAACATGCAGCACGTTCTGGACTGCACTGCATTTTACTGCAATGCAGTGCAGTTGCAGTCGCCGAAATGGTGAGAAAATGCAGTTGCAGTGCAGTTGCAGTTTTGAAAAAGTGAGCACCGTTCATCGCAGTATACTGTTGTGGGCTAGAAACCAGTAGTAAAATCGGCTTCTTTGCGATTTCTGGCCGGATTCTACCGCTTTTCGGTTGAATGTCCGTAAAACAACGACTTTTACGCTGTGTTTGACATGTATTTCCGTTGGTGGGAAGAAGCTCTTAATTTTTTATTGCAGATGCAGTGCAGTTGCAGTTTCTGGAAACCGGATGCAGTGCAGAAGCAGCACTGGTTTCAGCTACTGCTGCAGCGCTCTATCCATGGCAGAATGAAGCCCCTGGCAATTATAAAACATTGTTTAGTAAGGCAGAGCACAAAGCGGCAAGGCCCGCGGGAGACTTTCACGTGCTCGCTGGGGTACGTATTTCAGTATGGAAACATACCGTACGAGGAGGCCGGCATGGACTTATCCAGTGAAAATTTCTGGCGCTGTAATATCCACGAAGTATCGTTTCGTACACGAGTTTCCGCGGCCAGTTTTCATACAAGCGGAGGCCTGTCAAATTGTTCCGGAAACGAGTTTGAAGTTCTGGGACCCCAAGGGCAAGATTGAACTGCTGATGCAATTTGGCATAATAAACTTCGAGGAACACGATGCTTAAGTTCATTTGGCGATCTGACCACTGGTCAAACGCTCACGTAAGAAAGATCCAGAGGGGTTCGAATCTTTGGCTGAAAAAGCCCTGACGTCGTACAGACGGCACAGAGCATAAAACTGCGCATACAGTCGTTTCGACATTCAACCCCCAGGCTGGAGTGTTTGAGCTATTAGTCACCCCTAATGATGAGCATTACAAGCTGACGGCTCGTGTAATGTAAAATGTAATGTAAAACAGTGTAATTACAAAAAGTGTAATTACATTTTACACTTGTTTACATTTTACAACCCCGAAAGAACGGAACCTGTAAACCAAGTGTAAACTATCAAATGACCCCTCCAAGTTAGCTAAATCAAAGCCGCTACAGATGTGGAAAGAAACGTAATCTCTCGTATACAGTAAACCTATTAACACTATCTTCAATCTTCACTGGTTCAAACAACTACTTGACAACAAATAAATCTGCTAAGGTGAAAAACTTTCCGGTCAGAGACACGTCATCTTCGAGCTCCTCACTGCTTGGCATGTCATTGTCGTCTTGACCGAACAAATCATCAAGGATTGCCATTTGACTTTCCAGCTCCATTAGATCGGTTTCACCGCCACCTGGAAAAGTAATATTCTAAAGTACCGATGTCAAAATAGTAATGTCGAAGTAAATTGAAAATCATATCATAATGTAAGTGAATTGTTTACCTTGATCAAGTTTCACTGGTACTGTCTCTTCGTCCACTGTTACAACAACAACAGGCTCATCTGAAACATTTCCGGTCATCTTTGCTTTCTTCTCGTCCTTTTCTCTCTTACGTTTTCTTGAGAGCTCCTCATCTTCACGACAGAGTTTCATTTTCAGCGTGCACATACCACTAACCAGATTAAGTCCCAATCTGTTTCTGCTTGCCGTATGGACATCGTTCATTTTCTTCCAGAAACGTTCAACTGAAGCGGCGTGCGGGCAAGCTGAAAGAAGGAACTTAGCCAGCTGAGCCAGTTCTGAATGCTCGGCCTCGGCATAAGTCCAGTAATCGAAAGGGTTACTCAGCTGGCTAGTGTACTTCAAGTCGAAGACACCCTGATTCGCAGTGTAACGGATTGCAGAAGTCAGCAAGGAAGTCGGATCTTTTTGGAAGAACTGTCGGTAAAGGTCGCTGGCCCACGTGTAAATCGCTCCACTATGAACTTTGTTAGGGTCACGGCGGAACATATCGAGCTTTAGTTTGGGGTCGAGGAACATTGCTACAGCGAATACGTCGGTTGGGTAGAAGCTTTTCCACCGCTTTTCCAGTTGAGAAACTAAAGTCCAAGAAACGTCACGATCTTTCAACAGCGAAAACCCACAGTAGATATCGCGTATGGCTGAGCCGATGTCAGCAATCGTGCAATTGTCTGATTCTGCCTTTGCTTGTGCGCTGACCAGCGGCCTAAGTACTGCAGCAATCTCTTTTGCGCCAAGCCAGAACTCGTCGTCATCGAGGATCACTTTTAAGTTGAATGGTACCAGACCCAAATTCGCGCTGTACTTGACGCCATACATCTGCAACAAATAAACAAAGGCACGAATGTTAACAGAACTAATACGCTGCATGTTAATAAATCTTTTTTTTGAGTAAAGATTTCTGATTCTTGACCGAAGACGCCCGCACTTAATCTACCGTTTGAATGATGAAGTGTATCGAAACGTTACCTGCAAGGCACTCTTTGAGTCTAAGACTCGCTGCACACTCAAGTAAACGGAATACCAACGAGTAGGAGTCCAACTGGTCATCGATACCACTTTCGAGTAGTACTCCAGCTGAACTGCTTCCAGCTTTCCTTGCGACAGGCTGCTCTTACGGAACCAGGTCGTGATACAATCGTTTTGTCGAAGAGTTTCTTTAAACCTGGGTACGAATTTGGCTACGTCTTGGATGACTAGGTTGATCTGATGTGCGCTGCATGGAAGGAAAATGATGTGCGGGAGTTTCTGCGAGAGAAGTCTTCGAGCTTTCCGATGAGCTCCGTCAGAATCACAGGTCACGAATCGTACATCAGCCTTGTAGTCCTTCTTCACCTCAGTAAGTTTCTGCAAGGTTTCTCTCATGACGTACTCGCCGTCGTAGTTCGTGCCTGTGATGTCAATAGCGGAGCCCAGTGTAAAGTTCTCCGTGCCGTTCTCATTCCGAACAGTGACAAGAAAACCTGTATATAGTACGTCATATGAGTGATTAACAGCGGGATAAATAAATTTTAGTGGCAATACTTACCCAGCACTTTATCCCGGCTAACATTCTTGTAACCATCGAAAGTCATGGTGAGATACTTCTGACCGATCAGCTTACTAGATACTTCCGCCGTTGCTTCTTTGATTCGAGCTGGTACAATGCGACGCGCCACGGTGAAACGACTCGGAATAACCAGCTGGGGACGAAGGAACTTAAGGAGACGGACCATGCGAGTATCTTCGGACGCGGCGAATGGTATGCTGCAGCTCACACAGGCATCGCCGTACAATTCTTCGAATTGCTGCTGCTCAGAAGAAGTTAATGGTCGATCAAGGAAGGTCCGTAGGCTTGCTTGACTTTTAGTGCGCTTATTGGCGTCGTCGGCCAGTGTATCAGTGGCTGACTTTCGCTTCTTCGACTCATCATTCTTTGGGAAATGTCTTTCTCGAACGACTCGCGGGACATTCGCGCAGGTTTTGAGATGTTGCAGCAATCTCGGCCTGTCACCTCGAATCGGCTTGACCACTTTCACACCAGCCTCTACACAGTGCTTACAGGTTGCTTTGCGGTGCTTGGACTTCGGCCAGTATTCAGCACTTCTTTCGAACTCGGTCCACAGGTCAAGACGACTAACCTTTGTGCCACCTATCGATCAATCAGCAATCAATCATTCGAACACAGTGAATAGAATCCCTATGTCGACCACATAGAAGTCCACTTACGTTTTGTATCTTGCTGTTCATCGGTCTCCTCGTCGCTCTCCTCGCTTTCAGACATCGTGTATGCAAACAGAGGTTCGTAGTCAAGCTCAAAGTACGCTAGTGTCAGATTAGATTGAACGGAGTAAGAATGATAAGGCCGAAAGCAGCTGCGTATATTTCGTACTGCGGCAGTGTAAACCAGACTGTGTCATCATGTCCACTGATGTAAAGCTTCTCTCAGATCGACAATCACTCAATCAATGGTTTCCCTCAGCCCGTGTTCAATTAACACGGCTTTTAATCAGTTAATGGCGATTTGAACGGATATTTCGGTTTTATACTCGCGTGTAATTCCAAGTGTAATTACACTTTTACAGTTGTATTTTACACTACAACTTTCCGAAGATTGTAATGTAATGTAAAAGTGTAATGCTCATCATTAGTCACCCCGGAAACTCTCTGGAGTATATCCCCAAAAGGGTGAAAAGTTTTTCAGTCGTTGCTCCAGGGTCCGAAGTGTCCGGGTGGGCGAGATTGCGAAGTGGGCCCCACATGGATGTCTTATGGCGACGAAATCAGCAGGCATGCCGACTGTTAATTCAGTGCTACTTTAGCCACAAGACTTCCGACATGGGGCCCACTTCGCAGTCTCGCCCACTGAAATACTTCGGACCCCGGAGCGACGCGTGCAGTTTTGACCCTGGAGCCACGGATTTGCATCCAACATATTTTATTAACATTTATTAGATGCCTCGACGGAGGCAGGATATTTATTAGAATTAAATTAGATGGAAGCCAGACCTGAATATATTATGTTAAAGTCAACTCGCTGGGCGCTCTATATTAAAATTATTAATATGTGATTTTGGCTGAGGTTGATTAAGATAAGGCTTGATTTGCGCCAAGCGAAAGCGTGCGACTTTGCACAGTGCGCTGTTGGGTTAGATCATAGCGCATCACGCACCTGCACATTAACGTATATTGATCGGCGTGCAGGGCGATGCATTGATTGTCAGCCTCGTTTGATTGGACAGTGCAGGTTCATGAGTCCGGCGACCCGCCTGCATACTCGCAATGCTCATTGCTGGATGCGAGGCTGTCTGCTTCCCAGGTTCTGTTATGCGCTTTCGAACGCTCTGTGTGTCGTTTCTCTAGAAAATTGCAGGATAGTATGAGGATACCAGCGTGGCTGGAAAAGAAGGGAGTTCCTCACCGTCAGTCAGAAGAGGACAGCAGCCGACAAAGACCGCTGTGATTATAATATTATAATATATTATAATAAGCACCCGACGAAACAAGTTGATTTATCGACATCATATTAGATGCTCCGAGGTCGCGCTATATTACATCAAGATTATATTAGGACTCTGGCAGCTCGGCTTTATTAAACCACAATTATATTAGATCGAGATACCCTTATGCCAACATCACTAGACGGAAGATATCTCATCAGTTTTGCATCCTCCGAGCTGCTGGTTCACTCAAGGAAGAGTTTAAACAAGTTTTCATAATTTAGAAACCAAGGAAATGAAGTTTGGAGCTTTGGTTGTCGAGACTAGGCCTGGATAACTCCATGCCGGCCTCCTCGTGCCCGGTACGTGTCAAAAACGATCGTTATTGAGCCAGAAACGGGAACACAGTTAGGATTTTTTGAGGACTACCCCGCACAACACCGTCACTTCAACACGGTGATGCTCATTGGGGTCCGGTTTGATACCCGTAGATGGGCGTACTGCGTCGTGCTGTTTTTCCACTGAAACTCGTTTCTGGCTTAGAGAAACGAAACCTGTGTTCCACATAGTGATGTTCTAATATAGTAATATTATATTAAAGTAGATGATAGTAGATGTTTTGAGCATCTACTATATTTAGTAATATTTAGTAAACAGAATTGGGCACCGCATTCCCATATTTATATTTTAGTAGCTTGAAACCGAAAGTGCCATACTTTATTATTATTAAGTTGTCCATCATTCATAGTAAAATAAATTTTAATACGGGTTAACGCTACCGCTGATTCGAAAAACTGGGTGATTTGCTGAGTTCTGATGCGCGTGCGTTGGTTTCTCGATGTGCGACCACGCCTTATAAAGTGCGCCACACCATAATGATGCCTCTACAGCAGTACAGTAGGGCTACTGCAGAATAAATACCCTTGAACATCGTGCACCTGCATACAGTCTGACACTTCAATCGGCCATGTTACAGTGTGCAGGTGCAGGGCGCAGGCTGTACTACAGTATTTTTGCTGATCTGATGGTTGTGATTCTGAATCTTTAGATCTTCCGTCGAGCTCTCTAATATTAAAATATATTTTAATAACAAACCCCCGAAAGTTCTACTATAGTAATATTTTATTAAATCAGGTAGACGTTTTACTATAGTGGTGGTCACTTATTAGAACTTTGATGGACGGCGGATATTTATTTTTATTATATTAGATCTCATTAACCCATATTAGAACATCACTAGTTCCACAAATGCTCGCTGTAGGCTTGTCTGATCGTTTCCAGACTTCCTACACTCGTCCCAACGACGAACATGACGAACGCAGCTTCACCTTTCGGACAAGGCACAAGCATAGGTTAGTACTACCTTCAGTGATCACATGGTTTTTCGAATAGGACCGCAGACCTCTGAGAGAGAACGATATGTTCTATCGTAAGCTGGACCAACAAAAGATTTCTATGACGTTTCCCTTTCGAGCAGCTTGAACTGTTGCTGAATTCACTGAATAAAATCCCTATCGCCCGTGATCAATTTGAACCGAGCATAGAAAGCTGTAAAATTTTCAGAAGAACGTCCAGAAACTGCTCGAAAGCGCACGAAAACCAGAAAATTTTCGACAGCTTCGACCGGCCTCACGAAACTGTTTTTCCTTCCCCTTTCACAGCGAAATCCCAGCCACTCAAGGCCGATAATTTGGGCAGGGGGGCAGGCTGGGCCTCGTCAGCCCTATGGGTCGACGCGCCCCTGCTACTGAAGCTGTTGTTGCCGCCGAATCAGTGTGAGGCTATTAGGAAATGCTCGCAGAGCGTACTAGTACAACATTGCTACGACTTGATACCCCATGTTATCCCAGGTCAAACCACTTCAGGTGGTCTAACATGGGATTTTTGGGCACGAGCTGTCGTTGCGGAACTGGTTGTGTTCGTAAGTTTGTGTTTGAACCTCTGCTGAACTTTGCCCAGTGAAGGGCCTTTTAGCCTCTCTCGGCGGCAACAGAACTTTGCCCAGTGAAGGGCAAAGTACAACATTAACTTAGTGGAGATAAGCTTGTGGATGGAATGTGACTGAGAAGCGAAAGTAGGTCACAAAAGAAGGATACAAGGCAACACCATCGCACTCTGAGTCACAGGGAGTAATTCAATGGTTGGGAACTTGGGATACGCACTGCCATCATCCCAGCTCCCGTTTTCTTCCCTTTTAGCCTCCCTCGGCGGCAACAGTACCCGCTAGGGTGCCGCCCTGCGAATTAATGATCTGAACCATAGGGTTTAGTTTGGTTTAAGTGGTGATTTGCACGCCAAACCGGCTTAATGAAAATGGTTTCTCCCACAAACCACCAAAAGTGGGTTGGTCTAATGCGCAAACCAAACCACATAAACCACCGGTCTGAACCGGTTTGCGAACAACTTTTCTTCAATGCTACACGGTAAATTCTGCCTTGGTTTTCCTCGATTGATGATACCAATCGACGGAGGTGACCATCGAGGAGTTCGACGAGGACATGAAAAAATTGAGAAAAAATTGCTGGTTTCTCTAAGAACAGGCACGAATAGGCAAGAACAGGCAGAAATGGCGCGTGCTGGAACCGGGAAAACACCATGGCAAGCTTATAACAACCCAAAAATCTTTCACAAAGTCGAAAAATTAGGAGATCATTTCTACTAAGTTTCGACTAACCTCGTTGACTTTGTGAACGTATCGGGGCAGACAACCAGAGTAGCCAACCATCTCCATGATGGAGTGCCCACCAGAGCTACTAGCCAAAAGAAGCTAGTAGCTTTCAATCCAACTTTCCATTTCCTCGTGCAGCTTCCGGCTTGCGACCTTGACCATTTTGAAAAAACATATTTTCTCATCAGTGGCTATTCCTGAAAGCGTTTACTGTTAGAATACAAATAATTCTTGGTTCCGTTTGGCGTGGGAAAGCGAAAGACGTATGGGATATGAATGTGTCAACGTTATCTTGCAAGAAGGACTTCCGAAGTTCCGATGTTGCTCCACTGTTGTCTCAGAATTACCTTCCCTGACCGTCAGCCTCCAAAACCTTCCCAGCATCTTTGGACTGTTTTCTTGAAGTCGAATGAAGACAGTCCAGCTATGTAAAGTATTCGAACGTGAAGGGAACGCACAGTGAGAATGCGCAAAACAATTACGGCAGTCAATGGGAAGCCAACCCAGTTCAATAATAAATTTTCGAACGCCAGTTGATCAAAATCGGGTGAGTTGCTGCGTGGTTGCTCATAATTTCGTCTGTCACACCAACTAGCTTTTCTGAGCGCTTAGAAAGTCTACGTGGTTCTTCATGACGGATAATTCCACTAAAAGTTGTATCTAGGTAGCTGGATATGGATAAAACTTTTATCCATCCACATAGTATCCGGATAAGTTTTTTAGCCATCCGTTTAACCGTTTATCCATCCATTAACAACCCTATCCGATATGACTTCGATTTCAATTATAATTACGATTAATCAAAATTCCTCGCACAGCAGCCATTTAAATTGCAGATGCCTGGTCCTGGTTGAATTATCAATTACACTTATTTCAAATATGCCTTTCGACTACAATTGAAATTATTTGAATTACCCATCACACGCGGGGTACCGAACTGGCATCTGTTAGGTACCCTGCGTGTGATGGGTAAGCGTATAGAATGATCCAGTGGTACTTCGCGAAGACTACGCCATTCCCGAGGTATCCAGTACGGACGGCTGCCGTCAGCACGGACTGTTATGCGTTGTAGAGCCGGACTTCCGTGAAAAGAATTTCCACGAGGAACTTCCATGAGCCATCAACAACCCGTGATTCATGGCCCCTGTCCGAGAATACTTTGCTGTCGTGACGTTAAAGAAACCCCTGCTATTTAGGGCGCAAACATACCGTCCGAGATCAAGTTCTGCAGACTGGGGGAACTCGTCACGGAAATCCTCATCTGCTAGGGATTAGAATTTACCCCGTCGGATGCCTGTTTTACGGCCACAACCACTCAGGACTGCTGAGTCACGGCACTGTATTAGCCTGCGCGTACTCCAGCTTGAAGTGCTGGCAAAACATCGATAAAATTCGGTACGATATTCGGTACATGTTTTATCGCGGTTTTCGATGTACATTCAGTATCGATATTTCGATACGGTATTTTTCTGGTACCGTGTTTTCGATATATCGGAGCGATGTATCGATGTTTCTGCGTTTTAATGTCTCGGAATTCAACCAGTTCAAGCCCGATCGAAAGCGTCAGACGCAGCAAAGACGTAACTATACCAAGACTTCAAACACATGCAAATCTGGTTAGAATTAGTACCAAGACCGAATGGCGGAGTGTGCTCGCCAGCTGGGCATGCCATGGCCAGAATCAAGATTTTGGAATCAACCATAGTCTTTCGTAAACGTGACATGACGCGTGTTTTTTCTAACTGGCGCATGTGACAAAATTCTAAATTGTTCAGGAAACGACTTTATCTGGAGGGGTGTCAAAAAAGTGTTCTACACGGCTGATGCAGTCGTCTGGAGCATCCTCTGTAAGATGTTAAACCACAGGCAATGATGCCATTCTGTTTGGAAATCACGAAGATGGATGATAAATGCTGCCATTTTCACAGCTGATTTCGCCAGCGGTCAAGTTTCTGAATTCTATCGGTTTTACTAACAAAGCTGATCGGTACGTGTAACCGACATCTTATGCTGTAGAACTGAACTTTGATCGCTCATTCCAAACACGGGAGGAAAAAGTTTATATGGCAGCAGCATGTGTGATGGGGTCGGTCACGGGTGAATGTTAGGCCAGTAGCAGCTGAATAAGCCACGTGGCAGTCAGACCAGTGCGTGAGTATATCAGGGCAAGGCAGTGCTGAACTGCATCGACCGGCCTTGGCTCCTTGTATGATGAGTCAAGCAACTAAGTTAGTTGGCGGCATCGCCAAGTCTGCTTCAGGTAAAGCAGGTGTCCTGCTTACCTTTTCTCCACTCGTCAAACTCTTTTTGGAGGTGTCGAATGGTTTCATGTTCGATATTCCAAGCAATTGAGTGTTCCCGAATTTCTGATGTCAGGTTAGGGTTGAAAAGTCGCCGTGACTAAATGCGCCAAACAGGAAAAACACGCGTCATATTATTGCCATTTGCCGAGCTTGCCATTCACCAAAATGCCGATATATCGGAAATATATCGATATGTTCGATACGATATTTGCCGCATATTTTATCGCAAAGATTCGAGATATTTCGATACGATATCGGTATACCGTATCGTTGCCAGCACTGCCAGCTAAGGCCCAGCTTGCTTCGAACGCTAATCAGGCCAGTTCGAGCCCCGCTCGAGCTAGACTTTTGCGTTTTCGCTCAAACTAAAATTTATGATTTATGGTATATTAGTTTTATCAAAGGCACCCTGTATTAATTTCTGGCACCTTTTCCACCCTGTCAAAGGCACATTCATCGTCTAGGGTGGAAAGGTGGAAAATCCCATATCAAAGAGGCTCTAAGGTGGAAAAAAGGCACCAAAAGGCACCGCTAGTGCAGGTGTGTATTAGACGCGGCACCCTAAGGCCGGGCGCTAGTGCAGACCTGGCAGTGAAGCGCGTTCGCCAAGCCATTCGGCTTGACTGAGAGTCTGAGACGCATCCAGCGATTGATTAGGTTTGATTGGCTGCAAAACATCGCGGATCAGTCGGATTCAGTCCGGACAGTTATCAGGAGCGGAGGAACAGGAGGAAAACGAACATACCCATACGAATTCGGAACTAACGATGCCGCTGGTAGTACTGTGTGGTCTCCCAGGTTCAGGAAAAACTAAACGAGCGACAGAGCTTGTTGGAGCGCTGCGGAAGTCCACCGAGATGCCTGCGAGCGTAGTCTCCGACAACACCATACTATCCGTCCAGAAGAATGATATCTACGCAGGTAAGTTTCTGCTGTTTGTCTGCCTGGTTTTGACCCAAACTGCTGTGTAAAACCTTGGTATTCGTAGCTCCTGCAAAGGAAAAGAACCTTCGGGCCTCGTTGAAATCCGATGTCCAGCGTTTACTGTCCAAAGACGCACTCGTCATCCTCGACGCCGCAAATTATATTAAAGGATATCGTTATGAGATTTATTGCATATGCAAATCGGCAAAGACCACCCAGTGTACTGTAGGTATCGACGGGAGCTGTTCTCATTTTCTGTGATTTTTTTCGTATTTCATAACGGATTTTTGCGGAATCCCAGGACGATAGATATCGTCGAAAAATATTTTATGGCTCATCTGACATGTTCCTAAATTTACAGATATGGTGTAACGCTCCTCTCTCGGATCTGAAGCAGTGGAACGAGTCGCGAGAACAAACGGAGCGGTATTCAGAAGCTACGTATGTTTCTCAAATTTCATCCGAAAACGTTTCCTGACCTGGCTGACCATAAGAGCAAATCTGATCATTTGACGTTTTCTCGTTGACAGAATTGACGCTCTGGATATGCGTTTCGAGCCTCCGGACTCTCAAAATCGTTGGGAGAATCCTCTCTTTACTCTCCTTCCCAACGATCCCCTTCCCGTGACCGAAATCCTGGAAGCACTCCTGCAGAAGCGCGCTTCTCCACCGAACCAGTCCACGCAGTCCCAGCCACTCGCAACGACGAACTACCTTCACGAACTGGACCGAATCACACAAGAAATAGTCTCTGTGATAATCTCCGCCCAACAGAAAGGCTCTATTGGTGGTAAAGTAATTCTTCCGGGGACTACCGAAGGTTTAGTTTTATCGAAAATCACTCCACCAGCTGAATTCACACGTCTACGACGGCAGTTTATTTCCTACAGTAAAACACGGCCCGTCGAAAGCCTAGACAGAATACCTACCCTTTTCGTCCACTATTTGAAAAGCACAATAAAGGTTAGGTGAAAGAAAATAGAAGTACATGCCGATAAAATCCATAGATGCAACTTCTTACTGAACTGATCAAAGTGCCTACTCAATTAGACCGAAGAGTAGGCGGTAGTCGAACCCAGACTGCTGCATGCAGCTACGAAGTAGGACCATGGACGATTAAGCTAAAACTTTGTAAAATACATTTCTAATGAAAATGATGAATTGTCAGAGTAAATTCAGGTATCAGTGGATTCCAAGATGGCCGCTCCGTACGCCATATCCCAGTATTCTTCCACACCGTGCTTGCGAAGAAGGTCTCTGGCTGCCACGTCGGTTGGACAGGCTTTGAACTTGATCTGGCCAAAATGTCGCTTCTTGGTGGTACCTTCCCACAACAGCTCACAGTGCTTCGGACCGGAACTTGCTGAGGGGTTTTCGGACTCGATGCTTTGTTTTCCATCAGCCCACTTGATGCGACGAAGCATCAGACCTTTGAAGCTCTTTTGCTGCTTGGGACCTACAAAGGAAACATGTTTTTATGAAAATATATTTAATTCTGTTCTAAATATTCCATGGTACATGGGGGGTTCAATAAGTTTTAAGGCACAGTTCACCTGAAAGTGCTATTTTCCAGAGCATGTTTTCGAAAGATAGACCATCTCTTCTTATCACCATCCTTAAAAGATGAAGTACCTGGCACTCGAACAGGAGGAGAAATAAGTTTTTGAAAAGATGCACAAAGTCGTTTTTCAATATTCCTCTCAAGCTCGCGCATTTCGTAATGTTATCCTTACGTTATCCGCGCCGATGGTGGAAATGTTGTTTCTCGAACACCTAGGATAGATGATTTTCTGGCGCATCGACAGAAAGTAACTAGAGCGTGAAGGGAATACAGAGTGAAAATAACTTTCATAACGAACGGAAACCTGGCGGAGGATACGGAAAAGTTTGCAAAATCCGGCTGGTGATCAGGTAACGCACCAGCTTGTTGTTCCCCGTTTCACTTGCGCATTTTGACTTGGTGGAAAAATGAAATTTTTTAACGAGCCTTGGCAGCGGTCCGCCTTGACTTCCTAGTGCCCAAACTAGTCACTAGACATCCCTCTTTGATCCAGGGCCATAGTCAAGCTCAAACGAGCAATGGGGAAGAAGCTGCAAAAATTTCTTCTAGAACGCAGAGTCCTAAAAAAACTTCTCTTCATATACTTTACAAGTTTTTTTTAACTAATGACTTCCCAGCCTAGCCTCTAATTTTGCAGTATTGCCCATAAGTTGCTTTTACTTTATTGCAAAAATTTGCTGAGATCGAACGACCACAGAATTTCTGGTGAACGCAGCTTTAAAACTTATTAAACCCCCTGTGTATATTTTATCTCACCGCCTTCGACGACCACCAGATTAACATCTTTGTTCAGGACGATGATACCAGTCATGAAGAGCTGGTTAGCGTTGGTCTCCACTTTGTACTTCTTGGCTGGATGACTCAAGTCCTTCACACGGTATATCGCTACGTGGACTTCTTCATTGGTGTCTTCCTTGATCTTGCGAATTTTCTTTTGTCGTTTCTCAGCAGTCGACAATTTTCTCTGCGCGTTTGTGGTCTCGTGCACCCTGAAAAACACGAAAAACAATAAGCCGAGTTGGATTTGACGACAAATCCCGAACCCAAAACATTCACTAAATCAAAACGTGATGTTTATAAAAGCTATTTGGAAATAAAAGTGTTCCGAATTAAGCGTAAATGCTTTGTTACGGTATAATAAAAAAAACTTCAAGAGAGCGAATACTTACTTTCGCCGTTTCGCGATCTGTGCGCGAACCGTCGCTTCCACCTTGGTCGGATCCTGTACCGCTTCACTTCCCAAAACGCGCATCAGATTCGCCATTTTCACTATTACAGAAACGAGACGTCAAGGTACACATGCGAAAGACTTGTAAATGAACAGCAAACGCCAGATGCGGAACGAATGTCCCGAACCTTTTGGGGCAGGAGCGGCAACCAGGCCAAGTCGTTGCTTTTCCTGTTCCTCTTTCAGCTTCTCCCGTCGTCCTTGACGTCGAAGCTTCTTCCGCTCCTTCGTGGTCAGCATCATCGGTAAAGCAACAGTCTTGTCTTTGTCAACTGAAAAAGTAATTCGGTCAGGCAAAACGGCAGAAACCAACTCGAAGCACGAGTACAAGACAACTCCTACTCGATTCATGCTACACAGCAGACACTAGTCCTACCCGGATCCGAACATGTTGATCTCGGTAGAACCAACTAAAGCTCCCAAATTACTTACTGGGAGCTGCGAGCTGAACGGGATGTTCGATTAACGAGTTAATCTGACTCTTGATTCTCTCCTCGAAGTTCGGATCAGTGGCAGGATCCAACATCTCAGGATTCTGCGCCAGTGGTCCGTCCCACCACTCGACCTCGGGAATGGCGTCGGCCTCGTACTTCTTTGGTGCGATCCGAGCCAGGGCTGCTGCGGAAACTATGCCAGTCTTCTTGGCTTGATCAGAAATTTCTGCTTGAAGACGTGCCAGTTGCATCTGAAAATCGACAGTGCTTATCATCATTCTTAACAAGCCATATTTCCAGATAACTGAAACACGAAAAGCCAGATGAAAAAATTGGCCCGATTCAACCCAGATTCCAAACAGATCTTCTAATGGTATATACAAAGATTTTCTTGGTATTTTTACAGCAACAAAAATTACAAAAGTTTCTGCGTGGGCAACTTACTGCTGATCGATTCATAGCAGCGACTTTTATGAACTCTCCAGGTTTGTGGAAGTTGAACGTCCTCCTCGCCCTCATCGGTCCCTTGTTTTCCACCCGAGGATCGAAGAAGTCCGGAACATTCTCGTTCTTGACCGGTTCTTCGCGCACCTTTTCAGCCTCTACCTTGACATCGTCCTTCCTCTTGTCTCGCACATTTGCCTTCAGAGTCGGCGCTATCCTCTCCAAGGTCACAGCCTTGCCAGTCTTCAGATCGATCGTTCGACCTTCCGCGTCCAGGATCAATGGCGTCGGTCTGGAGACACCAGGTGTCAAGACTGGTCCCGGAGTTATAACCTTCCCTATAAACGAATAAGACAGTTACTCTAGGATGCGAACTCCAACAAGTGAAAGATATGCAACCGGAAGTGCTACAAAGTCTTACCGGAAAGTCCAGCCAGCATTCCATTGATCTTGGCCTGTAGTTCGGCCTTCTTGGCGAGCAAAGGATCTGTAGGGGTCGAAATATTCTGCAAGATAAAACATATTCAGCAATGAGAGGAATCTCAGTGAAGATACACTGGCGTATGAGTCTATGAATAATTTATTTTCACCATCTGTTTCTTTCGTTCTTCGATCTTGCGCATCATCTGCTGGAACGTTTCCTGTTGTGGTGTCTCTGCTTTGGGAGCAACCATGGCAGGGCTCGATGGTGCAGCTTCAGAGGTACGAGGAGGCTTGGACGTCGCTGAAGAATCCACCTCCTACAGAGTATACCATCAGGTTGAAGAAGGACAGATCTAACAGTATGAAACGTCGATGAATCAAATGGAGAGAACGCTTTTGATTGACTAACCTCGAAGCGACGCTTGCGTGGCTTGTCCGCCTTGTCGTAGCCATTCCTGTCATTTCGGTCGACTGCAGCCATAGTGAGTTCAGAGTAAAACTTATCCCAAGTCTGGTGACAAAGGTATCTACCTGCAAACGACGCACAACGGATCCTGGACGTCTTCAGAACGATTCTACAAGAGAAGGGCAATTAGATGCTGAGGCGGAACTTCATAGAGCACAGGACATACTAACGCGCTCTGATCTGTCCAAGACGAGCCTTCAGGCAGTTAAAGACTCCAGGATACTTGTTAGAAACGAAAACGATCCACAAGTCCAAGACCTTAGGGATCTTCAAGTTGACCCAAGAGAAAAGCACTAATGAGTTGCTGTACTATACTCGCTGTACTTCGCCTTGCCGAAACGTTAAACACGGGTTTAAGCGTCTGATTGATTGCCGTGGGCGAATATCGAGCACTGGTGACTAGTGCTGGGATAAATACGACAAAATACGATATGATATTTTCTGATAAATATCTTTCAATATTTATATTTCGTTTTAGATATCAACCATGTATCCATATTTCAATATGATACGTTTCTGATATTTTAGTATTGATATATCGACTTTTATTGCAGTAATGTATCGATATATCAAGCCAGTACCATGTTGAAAACTATCGAAATCAAGAAAGAGCCAAAGAGAAACCAAACGGCTGTCATTCACTACGTTCGAGTCAGAAATCGCAGTGCTGCACTCACCAATCAAATCATCTGCGTCAATCAAGTCATCAGATTCGAACGTTCGAGTGTGACACACGCGCAAGTGCTTGATGCGTGAGATCTACTGGCATACAGCACACTGCGCACAGTCTCATGCTTGTTGCGGGCGCAGATCAAGTATTACTTTAAACAACTGAAGCCATAATTCGTAATTTAGTGATCTTAATATGGAGCGCCCTGCAGCTTGACTTCTATAAGATAATCTCATCTAATTTAATACTGATAAATATCCCACCTCGGCCGAGGCATCTAATAAATTTTAGTGTGATATCGCATATAATCTAATAATGCAAAAAGCATCTAATAAGCTCTAATTTGATGTAATACTCATACATGCTAACATCACTAGTATATGTTATGGTAAAATGAACCATTGCCTGAAATGAATTGTCTTCACTTCAATTGGCCGAACCGTGCCTACAGAGGACCCGAAAGTAACCGAGAACCGTAGACAATCCCATCATTCACTTGCATACTCGTCCATAGGCTACAGGTACACCCGGATGTTTGAAGGTACTTGGTCAATGTGTGTTGATTGATGTGACATGACACATGACAGCTAAAACTGCAAGTTCTGGCCGTTCTTTTTACGCACACCCGGACTAATCTTGTCTACGTCATTGGCAGTTTAAAGTACTTTTCACTCCGGCAATGGTATAGGACGTGGCTCTGCATGGTCGTCACCTTGAATTGCTGGAGTAAAAAGGACCGGTCTCAAGTGGACTTCTTACGCTGGCTTTTCTCTTTGTCCGGAGATGACGCTGCATAGGGCCGCAGCTTGACAAGCTCGGCTTCCCGTCGGAAGTCGAGCTTGTCCAGTTGTCAGGCTGCATGTCAGTATAACAAAACGAATTATGGCTTAACTGAGGCAGCCTGAAAAGTTGTATGGAGAAAGTTGAAAACATCAACGGGAATGTAGGTGTTTTCTCATCAAAAGGTCAGGAGGTAGCAAGTTGGCGTGGGCCGGGTGTGCGCTGTTGGCAGCTGGTTTTATTCATCCGCAGCAGTCCGTCAATCGTGAATCATGGAAGTGATCTCGAAAACAAGCTTCCACTCGTCCAGGCAATTCGTCAAGAGCCTCGTAACCTTTTTGGTTGAAAGCCGTCATGAAGACACGAAAGGGCATCCATAATCCATCTATCCATCGAAAGAAGGACCGGTTTCACTCATTAGCAGATGAACTTGTTCGTCGACTTCAGCTGTCCCCAGAGATGATAGTCCGACCAATAACATGCAACTTGCATTTGAACCAACGCCGACCTTTAGGCTGGAATTCTCGGATTCTCTAATCAAACTAAGGACCTTCGCTCCTGCTTCCTTTGAATTCCCCAGACCCGGTCTTGAGGTTGTGCATTCCGCGCCCGAGACGCTCGGAACGGTATACAGTTTAGGAACGGAATTCCTAATATTCCTATATTCCGATTCCGATTTTTCTACCCATTTTTCGGAACGCCGAATATGCTTTGTATGAATGGTCGGACCGGTTTCACCTCACAATGAACCGATCTAAAATCACCACAAACAGATGCAAAATCGAGAAAGAGCTCTGGTGGAAGTACCAACGAAGATTTCAGGACACTTAACGGGGAGGCTCGAACCAAAAGAAGGAAAAAAGAGTTTTTGAAGGTAGATTTTCGCCACTGCAGTTCCACTTTTCAGTCACAGAATACCGGTGTTTTTGGCGGTTATTTACTCAAACTATCTCGAGAACTCAGAGCAGACCAAACCAAATCTACTACCTCTACCGGTTCGTGGCAGTTCGCACGCGCCAGTTCTGTATATCATCTTTTCAAAGCCGTAAAACTCATTACCTTGTTGTCGCCTGGTTATTTAGCACCACTAATTATAACCAAAATGGTTTTGGAATGACTAAACTAAATTGGTCGAGACTGAAAATAAATCTTGAGATGAAAACTCGAATTCGAAAGACTAGTAAAATGGTTTTGAGAAGACTGAAACTAGAAAGGTCGAGACTAAAACTGAATTGCTTGAACTGAAACTTCGCAGCTCGGATCTGAATTACTTGCTTCCGGACCGAAACTGCAATTAAAGACGAAACTAAAACTAAAGAGATCACTGCAGGACATTCCACAAGCCTTTCATGCTTCCACCAGCCGCTGGTGTTGTGTAAAGGCAATATTCGGAAAACCATAACGAAGATTGTTGAGCCACACGCAGCTGACCTAAATGTGAGCATGGACAAAAATAGGCCACGGAGCGAATGCGGCACGGCCAACAGAAGCCACCAATAAACAAAATCAATCGGATCAGCACCGCTTTCGCTCCGTGGCCCACAGTTTTGTCTATGCCCACATTTGGGTCAGGTGCGTGTACGGTATGTACACGCACGGTATGTAAGAATTGAGAACCCGTAAAGGATCGGGTTTTGACCTACGAAACCGACGGCAGTTGTAATACTGAACTCTAAAATCGTGTGAATGACCGCACTGATGACTACAAAATTTATCCCAGGCTTGGCTTCGATAGATAAGACTGTCCCCAGTGCTCCAGTTTTTTTCCTAAGCGAATACCGTGCACGGGTCTCGCGCGAAGAGACGAAACACCAAATTTCACCCGAAACCGTAGAAAAAATTTCCAGCGTGCTAAGGTTTTGCTGACCGCTGGTCATTAGTGTTGCTTTGATGAAAAGACCAAGGTACGTGCAAACAAAAAGACCCAGACCCGAAAGACCAAAAGCTAAAACTGGGAGGTGAATAAAACTGAGTGATTGTATACACAAATTTAAAGAGGACGGTCGTACACAGAGTGCTAAGACACATGGAGACGGTATTGGAGCTACTCGTGCGCTTTATCTGGTGCCGCAGAGTAGCCTTCGGACCGTTTGTCTCAGTAGCGGGATCGTCAGCACGAATATCCATGGCTCCACGCACTGACATATGAGCATCCAGTTGAAAACAAGAGCCATCGTGATGAATTCATTTCCTTTGACCATGCTGTTTCCCTTCAGGTTTTGAATGAGGCTGAAAATCAGGAGCGGTGACCAAAAGCAGACGATGCATACAACCACCCACGTCAGAACCAGGAACTTGACCTTGCTGCGCAATACAGCTTCCAGCGTTCGCACCTCTCCGCCCTGACGTTCACCTGAACTACTAGCCATGTTGTCCTTAACAGGTCTGGTCGAAGTATTGCGATTTTGCACTGAGCTCGAGGGAGGCGGAGGCGTTCGGGTTCGGCGTCTGGACAGATACTTCTTCAGCAAGAAAGGATAAACCACCAGGATGAGAACGGGGGGTACATCAGCGAAGTTCCAAAAGAAGCTGGTGAATTTCGGTAGAAGCCTCATTTGTTTTCCGAAGCACCTACCGTTCGGGAGAGCCTGTAGTTCTAAATATAAAAGGATACAGTAAGGTAATACAAGAGATACGGCTATCAGCCAGGCAGAGACGCAGCATATGCCGGAGGATCGCTTGTTGTGACGGGTGCGGTAGTGATGAGGAAAGAACAAAGCCCACAAACGGTTGGTGGTAATGAGAACTTGGATCCAGCCTGTCAAGAACGAGGCGAGGAATACTGAAGAGATATACGGAGCGCAGAAACCGGGTGCCATCAACCAGCCATCGAAGTAAAAGTCCCAAGCCAGAAGCATAAGGAATACGGAAAAAATTAGGTTCACCAGGAGATAGCTGATCAACAGATAGTTGAAGCCGGTGCGGAGACGGTGCTCTTTGACGAAAGCAAGGAGAGGGACAATGGAGCCGAGCGCCAGAACGCCGGCTTCTGTTAAACAGATAGTGCAAAAGATTCGAGTGGCTAGCGGGTTAGGAGGAATGCTCGGCCGAAACACATTTGTCTGATTTGTTTGATTTTGGAAAATGGATGCGTTCATGGCTGATTCCTGAGACGAAAAAACGGTGCGGTGCGGGTTTTTATTTCTGAAGTCGGTCAACTGAAGGGAACACCATACTGAAAACATCGTAGCGAAACCATCGACATGGAAAATCTAAATTCTTTAGCCCTAGGTTCGCGTCATGCGGGACTACACGTCAATAGTGAATATGTCATTAGCCTGATCCGCGAAAACCTACATGAATTATTCATGCATGTGCGCCAGAAGACTGACCTTTTCTTTCATATCTTTAAGTACCTTACTTAGTTGATTAATTACTATTTCCGTGTGCACCCTTGTCAGCTCATCGATTTGAATGCCGGATTGCGAGGTCACTTAAACTCCGCATCAAGCACAGCGGTTCCCTTATATGGAAGAGAATGTAGTATTAGGATTCACTTCGCAATATCCCCACTGTTCTCCGTATGATTCCCTGCTCAATGAAGGGGGCATTCGGATTCGCGTCGCATCCGAATTACGAGTGCCTCCATTCCGGCAAAGTCACTTCCGCGTTCGTTCAGTAAAGAACACGCTAGTTAATGCATATTAATTCCTGCGGTGCCTTCTCTTGGGGATGAGTTAAGCCAAACACTACGTCCTTGAAAGATCTGCAAACGGAAGGCCTGCATTAAATTCAACCTCATCTCCAAGGCACAAGCCAAACTTGCTCCGGAAACAAGGAAGAACGAATCCACCGATTTTTATTATCATAATGGCTGTGCTCTTACCTTCCACTGCTTCCACTCCAGCCCAGCTTAGCATCCTGGTTCCAGACGAAATCGATTTTCCGGACAGCCGAGTTATTTAGCTTTTCAACAAACGGGAGCTCGCAGGCTCGGACGGAGACCGGATGGAAGAAGGCCCGGACGTCGGAAGGGTTGGATCCGCTGAAAGTGCAGGTGACACTGGCAAGTTGCGCCTCAGAATAGAACACTCGCAAGGAATCGCGGCCAAGCCGGATATCGTGGAGACGTGGACGGTTGCGATTTGAAATGGAAGCTCGAGAGAGAATTCCTTGACTTCGTTGACTTACTGTTCGCTAAGTTAGTTCCGGAACATGAATATATATAATAATGATGTTCAAGACCAGCTGCAAAATGGCTGCTCGATTAGATGTGCTTGCGGTCTCTGACTGCTAACGATGATAGACTGCTGGTAAAGTCCCACTCGTTTCACAGTAGGTTTCAGAAGATCTAGGGCTGCTTTCAACTGCTTTCAAGTGAAAACAGGCCGAATCCAAGTAGATACAGAAGAAAGCGGTAAAACTACGACTTTCTAGTGACGAGACTGATCAAGCAAAGGATCCAGCTGCTGTCACCTACACTACGGTACGAGGCAAATAATCAGGCCGAGCGAAGCGAGGCCCTTTTAAGTCTGTCGAGATTTCAATGGACGATCAGATTCTTCGAGCTTTCACATATCGCAAACTCTAGTGAAAACAAATGCGTAGCTTGATCCGGGTCACAGACATTTTTTACTCGCAAGTGCAACGTAACGCAGTAGAAATGTATGGCCTATAATCTTTTGCCTCATTTGCTCGGCCTTCCCAGTGGTCAGAACCACTGGCTAGTTTTATTTCTTGTCGCGGCAGAAAACGCGCAGCAGGGAGTACGGATTTTATAACCTCTGGCACGAGCGTGAGATACCTGGAGACCTTCTAGCCATCTACCTGAAATAAAACTAAAAACAACAGTGTAAGTCCAGAATAAATACCGCGATCAAGCCAGTCAAAGAAGTGAACCAACGCACCAAAGCGAAAATGCACATCAAACAGGATAAGTTAGAGTTTCTATCATGAGAATGTGGAAGCGCTTCGATATCGAAAAGGCACTAGAACTAAAAAGCACGAAGTATTACTAATTTAAGCCGGCATCGCCACCGCCATGCATACGGGCAACATTGTCGGGAATAGGTTCCATCTTGAAGGCCTCTTCATCGTCAGTCAATGGAGGTGAATCCATCTCGCAGATCGAACTGACAGTCCGCATCTCGGGACTTTGCTTCAAGAAGTCGTCCAGCTTGCCTGACGCGGCGAGAAGTAGACCGACGTATGGAGGAGAAGGCTTGAGAGGGCGTGAAAGGTATTCGGGGTGAAACTGCACACCCACGAAGTAGGGATGGGAGACGGTGGTGCCGTCGAGGAAAAACTTGTCCAGTTCCATAATCTCCATGCGCTTTCCGGTGTCGTCTCGACCGACAAAGCGCATGCCGGCTTTGTCGAGCTGGTCGATGTAGGCTGGGTTGACTTCGTAGCGGTGGCGGTGACGCTCTTCAACGGTATCGGCGTCTCCGTACAATTTTCCTACAAAACAAAAGGCATTACTTTTGAGAAACAAGTGATATTTCAGTTCTGCTCCAGCTTCCGAGAACCCGGTGACTTCATATTCAAGAACAGGTCCTTGATAATTAGTTTATGATATAATTATGCCATTGAACAATTGTCTACGATGAACTTACGGATTATCGAATTATCTCTGCTCATTACAGTGGTCCGTTTCCCAAGCCGCATCGTTCCGCCGTAAAACCCAGTGTTGTGCTCGGGCATTTCAATGATCTGCGAAAGAATGATGCCGTCACTATCTTGATACCGTCGACTCAAACAACAGCTGATTAGCCACAGACAGTTACGAAATTACGTTCGCAAATAAAACTTACGACGGGATGAGGGGACTGAGGGTTGATTTCAAACGAATTTGCGCCTTCCAACTGCAGCACGTTTCGAGCGAACTCTATCACAGCACACTGATATCCCAAACAGATTCCTGCAAAAAAAAAGTAACTACGAAAAACTGTTACCCAAACACCCCAGAATTTTTCCGCGAAAGGAATCGACACGTACCCAAAAAAGGTTTCCGTCGTTTTCGGGCCTCTGAGATCGCCGCAATTTTTCCTTCAATACCGCGTGTACCGAAGCCACCAGGTACGATGACCCCACTAAACAAGACCAGTCAAAAATCCACAAGTCAAAGTGCTGATTATTTTCGGTGCTTACTCGCTCTCCGAATATCTTTTCCATGCAGCGTGATATTTCGCCGGTTCAGCTTTCTTGAATTCTTCTTCCAGTTCAGTTGCGTCGATATACTACAATCGAAGCGATTTTCAGGTTCACGGCGAATATGAACTTTTGATCAATAACAAGCCGAAATGAAACGTACCTCGACAATTAACTTGCGTCGACAAAGCCAGGCTGCGTGGGTCAGACTTTCGTGGACTGACAGGTAAGAGTCTTTACACTTGGTATACTTTCCGACCAGCGCAATCCTCACGGTTTTGCCCTGCGTCTCAATCCTTGTGATTCTGTGAAAGACATTCACTCAATGTTACTTGTTGCTCATTCGACATGAAGTAATGCAGAAAAATGTTTTCAAAACTGACTTCTCAGCTAAATCCGTCCATCTGTCCTGGTTAGCGTCGTTTCTCGGCCTGAGTCGGCTCCCCAAATCCAGCAGCCTGGAGAGAGATCCTACCAAATCCTGCTGTTGCAGAAGCCGTGGAACGAAGTAAATTGACGGACAATCCTCAACGTAAATTATCTGCAAGAAAAACTGCGTAACTCCACTTTGGGCAGAAAGCCATTTTCCTGAGTAGTCCACATACATTTTTCGATTCGACGTCACAGGACCACACAAGTTTTTCGCGGATGCTTTCGTCAAGGCGGTTCTGACTTCGGCAGAACAGCAGATCAGGTAACAGCCCGACGCTTCTCAGCTGCCTAACGCTAGCTTGGGTCGGCTTTGTCTTGTCTTCTCCATTTGCGGTGACTCTCAAGACCAAACTGACATGCACAACGACGAAGTTTTCCTTCTTGACACGGAAATGAAGTTGACGGAGAGCCTCAGCGAAGGCCATGCTTTCGATGTCGCCCACAGTGCCTCCCAGCTGGAAAGAACACAGCACAAGTCTGCTCACTGAAGATTTCTACACGAAATGGGAGGCTGGAAGACGAAACGTACAAGATGTTTATTGCAAGTGGCGCACCCTCTCAGCCATTAACAATGAAAACGTGCGCAACCTGATGTCACGATTTTGTACGTTTCGGTTGCCGCCTCCTCGGATATTATCTCCAAAACTCGCACATCTGAAGCTCCAGAGTTTTTGCAACATGTACCTCGATGACACAGACATCAGGTTTATGAAGCGAACCATCTGCATCCCGAACAGGTATTTGGGCAACCCGTTGAATCCATTCTTGGATGAGGTTGGTCATGTGTGGAACGACTTGGACGGTTTTGCCCAGGTAATCTCCGCGACGTTCTTTTTCGGTGATGGTCTGGTTAATTTTGCCGCTGGTGATATTATTCTCCCTCGTCAAGTCGACATCCATAAAGCGTTCATAATTACCCAAGTCAAGGTCCACTTCACCGCCGTCGTCGAGCACAAACACTTCACCTACAAAAGCCATCAGAACCAATCAACAATCAATGGAGAAACACATGTTATAGTTTATTGAGCAATTCTTACATAATAAACAGTTTTATTTCAACAGTTATACTTCTGTGAAAATTAATAGGAAATTGGTGAGCAAATCACTCAAATTACTCACCATGTTCCAATGGAGAAAATGTTCCGGCATCGATATTCAAATACGGGTCAATCTTTATGGCAGTAACACGTAAGCCGGAAGCGCGAAGAAGGGCTCCGATGCTGCTGGAGATAACTCCTTTGCCCACTCCGCTGATAACCCCGCCAGTAACCAGCACGTACTTCATCGTGAAGAATGGAGTCTTTAGAGGCTCAGCCCTTCCGTCAGCTACCAGCACCTCTCCTGAGAACCTGCAAAACAGAACTGGTCGACTACAGTCAATCGATCAGACTGACCGGAGTTGTTCTGGCGGTAACTTTCTCCGAAATTCTCTTTCACTAAAGCAGCGATGGACGGATGATTTTCTCAGCGAATTACTGAAAACAGGGAACGGCTCACCATTCACCGAGTGCTTAGAGCATTGAGAAGCAATAAACCAGACAACGCAACAGTCCCGCCCACGGCTTCGGTAGAACAGGTTTTTGTTAAAAGCTGGCGAGGGAGATTGGGTGGCTCATTCAAGCGATTGGCATATCGCGTTATTCATCGAATTTCAAATGGGATATTGTTATGCACTGTTGAAACGAAAGAAATAATTCCCCCATTCAACTATCTCGATCGAAGTATTATTCTACTGTGCACCCAAGAACAGATCATCGAAAAAGCGAACCGAATATTCTGCGAGCACCCAACCTCCACTTCGGTAGAGTAGAATCTACGCACGGATGGCAGAATCGGCCTTTCTAAACAGTTCATGGCAGGTCGTTCGTGACAGCTGGGAAAGTCTTGATATTAGGCCGAGAAAATAATCCGTCCATCGCTGAATCAGGCCATAATTTCATATTGTACGTGTACGAGGAGCGAGGCCTTACTTCGCTTGCGTGAATACTTCGCCCAGTCAAGTTCTGCAGGTGGCAATATTGGCTGCCTAGCTCGGTCAAAATCAGCTGATCGCGTTGACCGCCATGAGGCGACCGAGGGAGAGTGGGCAAAGTTTCAGCCGTTCTGATTCTCCATAGGAATCCAGGCAGATGCCAATGTACACCTACCGCGTACACACTTCATTTCTACTTTCGGTGTCAGATATGCGATGTTGCGACTGATTATTGTCTTAAGTAGCGTATATTTCAGTTTGATTGGACAGAAGCGTGCGTCACTTGGGAAAACGATCTTGTCGAGTATCAATACGCGCACGTTTCTAGTAATAGTTACTGGTAGCGTGCACCACTTGAGAAGTTTTACCTAAATTGAAAGAGTACGGTGGGAAATCTGGTTTCCAAAGCCTCTTGACGTGCGCGGGAAAGTTGCGGCGCGAAACCTGAAAGTTTGAGATATAATGGCATGAATCTCCATTCAACTCGGTTTTGGGCAACATGACCCTCTTTACTTACATCAATCGACGTGTCCAACCTGGATTCCCGAAGGTATTTGTGCCATTTCTGCTTAACTCCGCCGAATACCTTTGTCCAGCGGCTGTAAGAAAGCTGTCTGTCCCGAAGGAAGAACAACCACTCGGATGTCCTTCTCGGGCTCCAGGCAAGCGAGTAGAAACGCGACACAGTTCAGATGAGAAGAATGTCCATCGTAGAATAGAACGTTCTGTCAGAGATCAAAAACATACATGGTTAACCTTGGTGCCACTCATACAAAATGGAAGAAGTTTGTTGAGACCAGCATTTCAGACAACGAATACCTTGGCGCACGTCATAGACGTCAGGAATTCGCGTAGACTCTGTCGTAGAGCTCCGCTAACCTAAATCCTGATTCATCCAAATGCCAATTCCTTCAGCATCATCAAGAAATCCATCGTTACTCTGCTACGCTTCTGCACGAGTGAAATCCATTCTTCGCAGCGCCTAAACGTCCATTCTCTTGACTTCTTGAAGCTCAATGCACTAAGTATCCGCAAAGAAACTTCCCGATTTCTCACAAGGAAATTCGGTGCCATCGGTCGGTAAACGTAGCCCTGTCCATGCCTGGAAAAAAACATACCATTGACAAGGGTATCCTTGGTGTGTAACCATTCGGAAGTTGATTGTTGGCGCATTTCAAGTTTAATATCTGGCTGACACAAATTACCCGAAGGTTATCCTTCGTACGAGCCCAGAAGAGACTAGCCTTACCTTTGGCAAGGGCGAGTTCCTTCACGATCCTAATGAGAGTACGTTTACCGAGGGGAACCCCAATCTTGGAACAACGGATGAGAATTTCGCAAATTTCCGACTTTTTTTCAAGCGTGAAGGTATATGGACGTCCGACCTTCTTTCCGTGTTCTCCGTTCACTTTGTTTCCGAGGGTTTTGTGAGGTATATGATACATCTCGGCGGGAATCCTTATGGACATTCCATCCTTGACTGCACTTATGGCATGTTGGGTTCCATGTTGGGACGAGCTTGTACATATTGCCGTTTTCAAAACTTCTCCGTGGATCACAAGTGAGCAGGGACAGAAAGGTTGCCTTCGGAAGTCGTAGATGTTGTTGAAGGACAGCACGGATCTATCATACAGACAAGGCAAACCTTGGACGGTACAAGAACAAGAAGAAGGATAGCCTTCGAGCAAGGAATAGTGCAAACGAATACTGTATGAACAACGCGTTTTCGCTCGGAACTGGGTAAAGTTTCCGCCATTCCGATTTTGGATAAAAACGGTAGTGTTATGTCATCGTTAACCTTGGGCACACCCTTCAGCAACGTGTGATTCTGCTCGGTCAGGCACTAGAGCCCTCCAAGATGCCGTACGTTCTTCACTGCACTGCATTTTACTGCATTGCAGTGCAGTTGCTGTCGTCGAAACGATGAAAAAATGTAGACGCAGTGCAGTTGCAGTTTCGGGAAACCGGATGCAGTGCAGATGCAGCACGGGTTTTCGCTACTGCTGCAGGGCTCTGAATTCAGGGCTCTGAATTCTGTGAAAGTTGTTGCAACTGTGATGGAGCACGTGCAGCAAATTGAGGTACCTCACTATGAGAGAGCTCTGATGCCGAGTTCCGATATTGGAGCTCCGAAACCCAAAAGCATCTTCGACTTTTCGAGTCTGTGTAAGTTCTCAAACGAAAACGAAGATTTGCTCGCGTTTTGGCAGCAGAACGAGAAGGAGCTTCCTTGTTTGTCCTTATACCCTAAGCGCATACTTGCTGTGCCTGCTTCTAGCACCCCTTCTGAACGACTTTTTAGCCATACCGGTGATGCTCTCAACAGTAAGCGAACTAGTATGCTTCCTGAAACCGAGTGATCTGACGATCATTCGGTGGAACTATCTCGCAGAAGAATAAATAATTATCGATAATAATTTATGCAGTATCAATGCAGTAAAATGCAGCTAGACGTTCATGGATGCAGTGCAGTTGCAGTTTGGAAGAACTGGATGCAGAGCAGTTGCAGAACGGATGTTGCGTGCTGCTGCAGGGCTCTATCAGGTACAGATGGGGCTTAGTTGACTCGGCTTACTGTGCCCTTTGCGGGAAGCGTGCTCCCTAATATCGAACGAAATTCCCGAACGACTTTCGTTGTGGAATTTCCCCCGTTATGAGCTTCCATTCATTGCCATTTTTGACAGAAGAGGCATGAAGCCAAGTGTTCAAAGATACTTGTGAATCGATTTGTGGTGTTGATAGCGGACGGTTACGAGGGAAAGGACATTAAACCGTCCAGTGAATATTTTGGACATAAATCCGTCCAGATCGTTTTTGCGCTCGTCAAAATTTGTCTCACTGTACCTCAGTAGATAGGGAAAACCTTTCTTATTTCAACGCAACTGATCTGAGAGCCATTTCCCGGAGCACAAACGAGAAAAAAGGATCGGGATGAAACACGCCGAAACGCCATGCTAAAGAGCCGACGCACGAAAAAAGTCCCAGGCCTGCAGAGGCGTCTGTGTAGTATTCTTGGGTGACTCACCCTGATCGTCGGTTTCACGGCAATCAACGTCACAGCTGCTTTTTCATCTAATAAAGTATTCCCTTAAGCGTTTTGCGAGTGCCTTTCACCTCTGTGACGTATTTCCGGCGAGTAAAACTGCGTCTTGATGCCCATGCAGCAAGGCCAATTTTAACAAAGAACGTTTCTTTGATCTTCCATGTGTCTAAAGGATGGCTTCGACGAGTAAGGCAGTTGCCAGACTTGAGACGGCGGCTCAGGTAAGCAAGGAGCTGATGCTAGAAGCAGCGATCCTGGCGACGAAAGATGGTCTAAGCCAACATGCTGCCGCAAAGCAGTTCGGCGTTCCCCGATCAACGATGCGCGACCGAATGGTAAATCCTGAGCCAAAGGCAAAAGGTGCCCCGACAAAACTTCCAGAATGGGCAGAGAAAGAACTGGTTGACTTGTTAGTCAGCTGTGCGGATACGGGAGTTCCGTTGAATCGATTCCATTCTCTACAAGAGATCTCAGAGATGGCAGCTGAGCTTGGTAAGCCAAAACTAAATTCTGGATTTATGCACTGGGGTTTATTTATTCTGAGTTCGCCGTGAGCATGCTTAATATGGCTTTCTGTGGTCGTAAGGATGGAGAACCCGAGTTTTGGCGACAAGTACTTCCGACGCTTTATATCCAGACACAAGGATCTCTCGCTCCGCATTACCCATGCTTCCAACAGAAAGAAGGACCGTGAATGGACGGAAGCCAAGTACGAAGAATACATCAGGAATTTACAAGCTTTGAAAGATCAAGGATTCCTTGAAAGGCCAGGCCAGGTTTGGAATCTTGACGAAACAGCGTTTGATACAATCAGAATGTACGATCGCGTCATCGCAAGGAAAGGAGTGAGACAGATCGCGTCTCAGTACGACGGCACAGAGAAGGAGCTGGTGACAATCCTTCCTTGTGGTAACGCAGCTGGCGTGCAGCTTCGATTCATGGCCTTGTTCTCCGGAAAACTCCACGTCCAGTCGCGTCTAGATGACACCCATAACCTGTGCTATCAAGCTGTCAATGCGTCGGGATATATGGATCAGTTACTCTTTGCAAACTATGTGAAGGCCGAGGTTTTCCCCGCCATCACTGAGCCACTGGTAAGAATTTTGTGCCTGCGTGTGACGTCACCAGATGTAAACTGTATGACGATGAATTGGTTTAACGTTCACTTATTCCTGTGACGTCAGGGATTGGTCAGTTATTCTAATGGAAGGTTTCTTTCACTTCCAGAATGTTCTCTTCGTCGATGGGCATTTCTTCCATGTGAATTGTCTTCTCCTCGTCAAATACTTCCGGCAGTTCTTTGAAGAGTCTGGGTACAGAGTTGCTGTAATCTGTCTGCCTACTGGGCAAACCAATCATCTGGAGCCCTTCGAGGTGTAAGTCTTTGGCGGTATCAAGAAGAGATGGCACGACTACTTAGCGTCACGAAACGTCTTGGCTGGTGGGCCGGTGCGCCATTTTTTTTGTTAAACTAATACCTATTCTGTACTGGTAAACTGACCATTTGTGCAACTTTTGTCTCGTCTGTTCGATCAGGTGACGAAAGATAACCTGTGCTCCCATCTCGTAAAGTTATCGTTTCGGAAAGAGGGATGTGAAGAGCGGTTCACGTTCAACGCAGGGGAGTGCCTGACGTCGGGATTTAAGAAATGTTGCTTGTTCCCCTTCAGCCCCGAGATTATTCGCGCCACGGTCAAGGCTCACCATGATCCAGCGGAAGTCAGTCGCGGATTACTCGTTGAGCAAAAGAAGAAGGAAGACCAAGCCAAGCTGTTCCAAGTCCTGACGGAATATTATGGCTATCAGTCCGACGAAGACATGAAGAAGGCTGAGGAAAGTATCTTGCTCATAGCGAAAGGTATCACGCCTGGTATGCTGGCCGCGAACGCTTTACAGAAACGTTTGCACAGGGAGGCACCGGTTAAGCAGCGACGAGTCAAAAACAGGCACCTTAATCTCGAGGCAGGTAAAATGGTGGGTGATGATGAGTTCTTTTCGCGCGCTTGAAAAAGAGGAGGCTGCGAAGGCAGCTAAGAAGAAGGTAGACGATGTTGGGAGATTGGCTGAGAAGAAGAAAGCCACCGAAGAGAAAATCACCGACAAGATCGCAAAAGTTGGTCCGTCGAGAAAACGAAAATCTGCAGAGGAGACCGCCGTAACAAAGACAGCATGCAAAGCCAAAAAGTCGAAGAATGTCTGAACTCTTCCATTTTTCCCTTGCGGGTTCCGCGACACTGTTGTGCCTTACGGAAGTCATTCCTTTCCTTCACGTGCGAGCTTTCTTTAGAAATGAGGTTTTAGGTTTTAGATGATACGTAGGAGAGATGATTGTGGAGTGGGGAGTTTTAGTTCACGTCGACGACAGTCGACAGAAACACGTCTTCGAAATTTTCTCTTTAGCCGCAGATTAGTTGGGCTGAAGGCTATTCGGTTGCGGTTGTGGTATGACTCAGGCTGTGACGAATCACGTGACAGTGTAACCTGCGTTGTGCTGCCACCCCATACCGCGGTTTGGACGGATTTATGTCCGAAATTTTCGCTGGACGGATTAATGTCCTTTCCCTCGTAGTGAGAAAACCGTCAGTGAGCGAAGTATGCGCCAGTTCGGCAAACGGGCGAAGTTGGGCCTCGCTCCTCGTACTAAGTCAACTGTATAGTCACGTTTCTTCTGCGATGTGTATGTGTTTCGCTCAAACAGGCACGGTACGGACAGCATGGATGTTTCAATGAGCGCACAAGGTGGACAGGAACTATCGCGGGATATGGAGACGGCAGCCCAAGTTGACGAAGTCGGAGCGGGGGACGAAGTTATCAACGAAATCGACGTCGCCCAGAACGA
>BDGG01000002.1:3319806-3352692 GCA_001949185.1 Ramazzottius varieornatus | reverse complement strand
ATGATCCCTCTTCGCGCTTTACCGCCTCCAACTCCTGAAAAAAATTTTGCTGCTCCTTCTGGGTCGAAAGAAAATCCTATTGAGCTAGAAGATTTCACGTCAGAACCATCGTCGCACCCAGTCGCTCTGCCACAGGAGGCTGAGGCTGAGGCAAGTCCTGGTAGTCGTCTTCGTCTCAATTCCATTTCCAGCACCGGTAAACCCTCTCTTCACGCATGCAAGACTTTTCTGAAATTTTTCTGGTTGGAACCGATCTGTTTTACAGCTGGTAACTCGGCAGATGGACGGAAGACACCACCAACCGACAGATCACGTAAGCGTTCAATCAACTTCCGGCCAATCAGCTCATGAGAGATTGTCGACTAATCAAGCGAACCCTTTTGTACGGTTTTCTTTTGATTGCTCGAAGTGGTCATTCCGTTTTTTTGATCCAGTGGCGCGCAGTGAGCCTTCTACATCGACCGGCCACCCTGTTTTCAGCCCGCCGATCGACGGGAAGAAGTCCCGCAGTCCTTCTGGTACGGGATCAGACACGTTCTCAGCTTCACGACGAAGCGCGTCGTCTTCGCTGGCCGACACATCGCTGCCCTTCCCGCTTCTCCATTCGTCCATATGGGCCAAATACATCAAGTCCCGCGTCCACCAAAGCGCTCATCCACAACAACGCAACCTGATGGATCGACAACACGCTCTGCTAAAGATGTTCGCCGAAGATCACAGCTACAACGGTAAGATGCTGACGGGCAGACGATCGTTGGAAGGTCGATACTCCACTTCGGCGTTGAGTGTGGATGGAAAACCGAATATCGACGTGATAAAGACGAAGAAGACGCTGTTCTGCGCGGATTTCCAGTCTGGGATCCTGGTCAACGGGTAAGGTATTCTCCGTACATCTGCAAATTCTCCTCGGAAATTTCTTGTGGATTGTTTCAGGGATTGGTCAACGGAGACTGACGAAGAGAACGTTTTCATCGATGTGGTGACGGATGAAGAGAGCCCGCGCTCGCCTAGCCCATATCCTTACGACCGAAAACGAGCGTACGACGCCATGAACGAAATGGAGAACTACATGTTAGGGCTGAAAGGCGCAGTAGAAATAGGGAATAACTCGGCCACAAATAAGGATGGGCGAATTGAGGAGGACTCGTTGATTAAACAGTATGCAAGGTGTGAAGTGTGACCCGTACTTAACATTTTTACCCGACTAGCAATTCCGAAGTTGTGTTCGTTCTCATCACTAGCAAGTTGAGACATTACAAAACCCGAGCCATGTTTCAGATGGCTCTGTTTGTAGGAGAGGAAGTTGGACGCATCGTCAGAAGACTTTCTTCGACCAGTGTATCAAGATCATTCAACAAGAACGCCATGTCCGCCTGGCTTCCTGTGGGGTACGTTCTTCTCTTATCTTGTAACGACGTGAGAGCTTCTTAGATTTGGAAACTGGGTTCAGCTTTTACCATATGTTTCACTGTAGAACCCTGACGTACCGATTATCCGACGATTGAGCCTGGACCGAGCAGCCGCCAAATTTCGGCGCTTGATGGCGTCGGTGGAGTGGAGCGGGCGGCTGGTCTACTGGCTGCATGCTGTCCTCTTGGGAGGCTTGAACTCGCAGATGATGTCGGTCTACTTTGAAATCCTGCAGACACTCAAACCGAAGGTATCGATACAGTTCACGAAGTCGAAACCACGCCAGGAAAGTGGAATAATATGTTGAAGGAAAGCGAAAAATGTTGTATGAGCCTCGCGTTCCAGATCCCCGAACTGATCAACAGCCTTCTGACGTACATGTTGCCAGACATTCTAGACGGAAACACCACTCCGCTGATGAACCTGCTCAACGACCCTTGGGATCCGGTCGGCAAGAGTGTCTACCGTTTTGAGAAGGTGAGGGAGGTCGAGCGCGTCAAGAAGATTTTGTTTCTCATCCAAATTCTATTTTCGGTATCTTCATATTCATTACACTGGGTTGAAGAGAACGTACGGTTTGAACTTATCGTTGGTACTTTTATAGACGATGAGATTACCAAAGAGCCCAATTCTAGTCATCGCGCCTCATCCTTACGCCAAGAACCAAGACAACCTCGCTCGCTCACGAATCTCGTCCATCATCAAGTTCCTCACCAGACTGGGCAGCGTAGTTCAAGTAGAGTGTCCGCCGACCGACACCCTCACGCCTTCCGAGCTCTACACCAACATGCTCATCAACACCCGGGACACGCTCATCGAGGTAAGAACAACATTCTTCTCCTCAGCTTAATCTGTATGTAGGGATCGTTTCTTTCCACAGTTGAGAAAGGTTCACCCGGACAGACCTTCAATAATGCTGGGCTTGGGCATCGGTGCGATGGTGGCATGTCAGGCTTCTTTGTTGGAGCCATGTGACGCCATCATTTGCTTGGGCTTTCCACTGAAAACTCCAAAAGGATTTCACGGAGTAAGTTTGTAAGAAAAGGTTGATTTATAATTATGGATGGTGAACTCAGGGCCGAACGGATTATCCATTGCTTGTCAGAATTTGTATCGAGTTGGTCATGGACCAGTGGCAAAGCCAATGGGCGACTAATGTGGAGCCTTTTCTTGCACTTTCCTACGAGTTTTCTGCTCTCACAGGATTACGGCGACCCGTTGTTAAAGTTGGACGCAGCAGTACAGTTCATCGTGGGTATGGAAGCCGGCAACTGTCCACATGCAGAGTTCCAAGAGTTTTGGGAGAAGCTAAACTGTGATACGGAAGTCATTTGGGCAGCCGGTTGTGACGACTATCTGCGAATGAAGTCGTCGGCTAAGATGTCACTGAAAGTCACCCAGAGCATGGTCGACCGAAACTTCCTGGTACGTCCCACTCCCATTTACGCTCGGACGGTTTCAGTGTATGGACTGTATAGTATTTTTTTGTAGGAAGAGATTGTGAAGTTTCTTCAGGTTTCCCTACAGAAGGAACGTGTTAGGAAGGTGGAGGTGGCGACACCTGAGCCAGCCAACAAGAAACGGAAAGCACCCAGCAAGACGGCCACTCCAAGCAAGACCACACCGTCGAAGAAAGCTAAGACTGCCTCCGAAGTTTTGTCTCCTCTTGCTCGAAAGGTTTGTGAGGACAAACTTGAAGTAGACGGAGAGAACCTCCTTCAGTTGAAATAGGATAGTTCCCTTGTAGTAAGCAAGTAATCAGTGTCAAAACTGTCAAGTTCACCTCCGTCTGGGGTGTTTAAAATCCAAGATTATTCATTCTCTCGTATGTTTGTTTCGTTTTCATCTCTTTATTGGTTTTTAGGATCTTTCGATATCGGACAGCACTTCATCTTCGCAGGAAACGCAAGACTCCACACCGACCCTGTCTTCCGAAAGCACGACCGTTAGCTCTTCGAAAGACCTTGAAACGAGCGTGTCGCCTTTCCCCTCTCCGTCTACGACTCCCTCAAACGTGCCCTCGATGGAACCGCTGCCGTCGCTGGGTAGCATCTTTCCTGGCACATCCTTGGCCAGACTGTCACCCGTCAAACCTGAGCCGCTGATGTTCGGGCAACATGTCCAACCTGCTGTACGTTCACCACCCAAGCCCGATATCTTCGACCAGATCCTCCGGCAGGGACACCAAGTCTTGGCACAGGCCAACCTTCAACAGGTAGGCGAAATATCGTTTCGAATGCTAGTAGAGAAGAAATTGTTTTGATAACTGAGAGCTGGAGCCGCTGGACAAATATACTCGGAATTGTTTTTCAGTGGCGCACATTCTCGGTTTTATTGACTGAGAATGTGCGCCACTTGATAAACGATCTTCTCCAGTTTGTTTATCGAAGTAGCGCAGGCCTTCATTGTGAGCGGCCTATTACGTGCGCCACTGAGAGAAACGATATTGTCGAGTTTGTTTGTCGACCTGCCATTTTGTTTTGTTAAAATTTCGCAGGACGCATCAAACTTTTCTTTTACACATGTTTCTGTTTTGATGTTTCAGGTTCAGCAAGCGCAGTATCGACACAGTCTGTGGACGACACCTGCCGTTCCGCCCCACACATACGATATCAACTCGATAAACAATATAAGGAATAGTATGAAACCGGGACCTTCGGGCAGAGGTTCTATCATATCGCACACGAACCCAAGTCCGAGGCCGCCTGGCTTGCCTTCTTATGTGATTGACACATATACCCAAAGTGTACCTGGGCAGTCCGGGAAACCACCGGGACTGGTACCTTATGTGCCGCAGCAGCAGCAGCCGGTACAGCGGCCTGCTCCGCAAAAACTGTCTCTTCAACCTTCGAGGAAACCCTAGATTTCTTGTTTTATGTTTTATCCTAGTGATTGTTGAATCGATGTTGGTTTTTTTTTATTTTTGCGTTTCCAACAATAAAGAAGTCCGAACGACACCCGATCTTTCGGCTTCCGTAGTTCCGTTACCAACTTAATATCCTTGTTTATCGATTATCCACCTGCTCCAAGAAACATAAACAGGCTACTGATGCAGCTGCGAATCCTGTTTTTTTTTCTACGGTTTCTTTGTAGTTACAGGCGGGGATCTTCGGGATCGAATCGTTTCATAACAAAACGAGACCGAAGCGCGGATTTTGAACGGCGTACGGAGAAAATGTATGTAAGTGCAAAACGAGGCACAAACTAAGAATGAGAATGTCGGGATGTAACTTATTAAAGGTGGCCAAGGGTGGAGATAGAGGAATGTATTGTCATGTGGTCGCGTTGACGTCACGGCCGCGGCGATGTACTACTATACGGCAGTGTTATCGCAGCTTTAGACGGCGGCTTTGAAGCATCGACTTGCGGTATACTCTTGTGGGATTCACGATGAGTATGTTCAGGGTCGCGACCCCAAAGTCGTCTGTGGTTTATGTCTTGAGTGCTAAAAAATTAACACTTTGCATTAATTTGATAATCGGACGGCTATTGAAATGTTATGAGAGGCCTCCTCTGGCTTCTCGATTGGCGCTTGTCAATGACACTCTAAAACTGTACCGCCGCGTGTGAAAATCCAAAATGACCAAGTGGCCAGACGACATTTTAAGGCCACACGCTGAGTTTTCCCGAAACGTCAAGTTTCTTGAAGGAATGATCGAAATTCCAAAAGAAAATTCGTGCTCATGTTTTCAGAACGATATACACGGTATGAGTATAGAACGTTTTCAGATCAGAAGGTTCTGGATCCTAGACATTTAGAGCGGAAGCTGGTTTCAGCGATGACATCATGGGTAAACAACGGTCTAACTGGGTTCACTTACGTTAGTAAAAGATGATCGTTGATCGACACTGCTATTTGACTCATTTCCCTGAATGCAAGTTATCTGACCGGTAACTATCATTCTTTACCTTTGGTGGATCCGCGTTGAAGTTGCGCTCTGCAACGAACGCTTGGTGCCATACCAAGCGGCCTTCACTTTGCATCACTCTTCCTCAAGTGTATCAAGTTTCATCTGTAGCGTTCCCGTTTCAACAGGACACACTCTCGCTACGTTGATCGCTTTGATCGTAGTACAAAGTTTATGTCTGACACTGAATTGTCGATCAAGCGCTTGACAGTTACCGGTCACCAAAAGTGCGCCAAAATGCAGTACCTCCGGCTCGCCGCCCCGATCAGCTGACGCACAGTTTTTGAAATAATTAGGCGCCGCTTATTTTGTGTTTTCTGGTCAGTTCGTTTGTAGCTGTCAAAGTTGCGCGCTGCGGCTGCGTCGTCGGTAGGAAGACACTAGATTAGTTCGCGCACTGTGTCACTAAATAGAGGGTTCTACGCTAAAGTCGCGCACGGTGTCATCTGCAAACATGCTCACATGCGCGAGTTTGAAATGGAAAGATCTTTTCTGACTTTGTGATCGATGTCTAGGAGGTGAACCTCTGACAGGAAACTGTGCTTTTGTAATGAAGTGTAGGAAGTGACGAAGGGTCACGCTGAGGACCACTGTTAGGCCCACACTGTTGGGTTCGTGAAGTGACCGGTTTGTGAAGATGTGCCGAGTTATTGTTGATTATTGGCAGTTGCCCATGACTGATGTAAAGTGGACCGGTATACAGAGCGACGCTGTGTACGATTGTGTAATCAGTCCATCCACCTTTTGAATCTTTGACTGGTACCCCCTGGCTACCTTTGATGTTTATAAATACATGTACCACAGTTCCAAGTTCAATCCTCAAGACGTAATCCGCCAAGCTGTGAGATCACATACAGACCTGGTCCCTCTGTCTGCACCCTGTTGCGACCAGATTAGCCAATTATTAATCGTGGTCAGGATCATGGTCGGTTCATTCCTTGACATTCATATCGCTACTGTCTCCCAGCAAATCTACCATAACCTGTGATCGTTACTGCCCTCGCATTACTGAGTGAAATTCGGCGCCTCAGTCTCGCAATTTCCCATCGCACACGATAATCTTCTTGTTTTTCTGACGTTCCCACTATGCCGAAAATCCGGAAGAAATATTCGCCGTGGGTCTTGTCCGTCCAGTTTATTTATATTTTTGTCGTTCTGAATTTATTGTCGGGAAGTTCAGCCCAGGGCAATGTTACAACAAAGTTACCGCTTTCGGGAATCAAGCTTTTTAGTTCCTTCTATCCTTCATCTTCTCCGTCGCCTTCAACGCGGAGTTCCACGACGAGCCAGATACCTTTCCATGCAGTAACGCCCATCGCCAATCTGCAGACTTTGCCCAAAGCTCTTCCGACGAATGGCTCAGCAGCTCAGACCAACACACGTTCCTTCCGGCCCCAGAACCTGATGCAGCAGCCGCAACAACCAAAGGTTGCCGCCAAGCAGCCAGTGGTCGCCCAGCAGCCTAGTATGCTGAAACTCAGAGCGATCCCCGAACCCAATAATATTAATGTGGTAGCGGGTATGGTTATCCAGCCGGACGCTTTGGTCATGCCGTTGCAGAATGTTCGCTCTATTGGAGTGAATTCTCCAGGTGCAGGGATACCGGAACTGAAAGCGGCTGGGAGTATGATCGACTACATCACGGTGGAAGCCAACATGCCGTTGTCGCAAGTGTCGAACCCATCCTCGCCACAGTCTTACATGAAGAGGTTCGTAGAACAATGGCAAAGTCCAGTGCTTCTCGTGGCTTTACCCGCACGATAATTTCCGAAGTTACGAATGGAGTTCCCAAATCTCGGTTCATAAAAGTCTATGTTCGACAGTGTTCACGTTTTAGACGTGAACGCTTTTTTGGCGACCTCGGGAAAGTTTTCTGAATTTGAATTTGATGTTGTTGTTTTTCTGCTGGTCGACTTCGTTTTGTACCTGTTTTGTGGAAGTCAAAGCGAGTATTGAGTCTCACGAATTTCTTACAGGTATCCGCACGCGCAATATTCGTCTGTGGACCTTCCGCCTTTGCTTCCGCTGGAACTGAAAGAGCGGGCTGCGATCAGTCTAGGAAGGATAGATGAGCTTTTTAACCGCATCGAACCGGAAATTCTCAAGCACGGTAAGGTTCATCACCTGAGCAGCTCCATTGTTTTTATTTTCTTGCAGCACAATATCTTTTCTTCGTACTTATACAGGACCAAAGGCTAATGGCTCCGCATCGATGCACTCGTCATTTGGCCGGCCAAACACTCGAGCCAAGCAACTGTCACGTTCCGCCTTGGTCGCGGTGGACCTTTCCCGAAGTCTCGCTATCGAGTAAGTCGAAATCACCATTCATAAAAAAGCGAACCGTCTTTCTCTCGAAACGCGGCCACACTCGAAGCAGTTTCACTTCCGCTGTTCCTCGCATGAGCTTGTTGAATTTCGATAACGCTCTCCTGCATCGTTGATGTCTGGAGGTCCATTCTTTTACGATGCTGTTTTGCTGGATATAAAGTTCTGAGCGAAGGCTTTTGCGAAACAAAAACAACTTCGTCTTCGACGTCGTGTTACCCTAAATTTGAAACACGAACTTGTTGTCGATGTTATCGCCAGCACTGCAAGATAGACTAAGCGCTCGTAGACAGAGACATTAGCACTGACCGGTGACGATCGAGGGTCAGCGGCAACCGACAGTTATGGTTCGCCGGTAAACAATTTTGTTGATGTCTGACCCTGCGTTATTTCGATTGTTTGTAGTTACCAGCTGTCGCGGGAGCAGATACAGTACGCCCTGCCGCAAATCAGTATATACGGGACCGTCCTTGGCGATGTTTGTGTTCTGCCACCCATACCACCTTGCTCTTGCAAGCCGGCGGTCTTCCGAGAGATAGACGGCTTTTGCAATAACCCCTACCACCCTGAGTGGGGCCGCTCCTTTACCGGATTCCAGCGCTTCCTACCTCCGCTGTACGACGACGGTATGACACCATACTTCCCCTCAATACATCCCGCCGTCTCCGAAACCCATATATGAAATGTTTGTTCTCTGGGAATTGGCAGGTGTCGACTCGCCGAGGACTCATGCGTTGAGCGGGAGTATGCTGCCTAGCGCACGACTCATTTCCACGGTCATCCACCCAGATGTCGATCGGCCACATTGCCATTACACTCTGCTGCTGATGCATTTCGGCCAGGTACGTTCCCCCCTTTCTCGATGGTAAGATAGAAGCATTCTAAAGAAAAAGACTTTCGTTTCCGCCACAATAAAAAGAGATTTCTGTAGCTATAACCATAAAAGACATTGGCCTGATTTAATGAATCAATTCCATGTTCTTGCTCAATTTGTATGTTCTTGACTTCGGCAACTGGCGGACATTGCCAACCTCAATACTTTACCAATTTACTACGGTCTGCATTATTCTTATCACAGTTTATGGACCACGATATCAACCATACGCCCTCCACAACCCTCACCGGGTACGGTAAAGCCAGCAACATCCAATGCTGCGAAATCCCTCACGGTCTGGCTGGTCATCCAGCCTGTTTTCCCATCGAGATACCGCCCTCGGACCCGTACTACGCCAAGTACTACCTCAAGTGCATGAACTTCGTCCGGTCAGAAGCTGCCCCACGACCCGGCTGCACATTAGGTAAGGCCACGCAAAATCAGCTTCGAAGCCATCTTAAAACCGTTATTCTTTGGCTTCCAGGTCCCCGCGAACAAGTCAACCAACTCACGAGCTTCCTCGACGGTAGCCAGATCTACGGTTCGACCTACGAAGACATGAAGAACATTCGACTGTATCAGTTCGGTCGACTGCGTACCGTCTTTGTCGATTACTGCCACAAGGATGTTCTGCCACCAGACTTGGAAACCGCCGACTGTCCCGATGCTAACGCCACCTTGCCCTGTTTCCGTGCAGGGGATAGCCGCGTCAACGAGAACACCGGTCTGGCTACCCTGCACACCATCTTCACACGCGAGCATAACCGGATAGCCGACGAACTGTACTACCTCAACCCATATTGGGACGACGAGAGGCTCTTCCAGGAAGCGCGAAAAATCGTAGGCGCTCTGTTACAACACATCTTGTACAACGAATGGCTACCCCTCGTCCTCGGTAAATCCACCGTAATTCCGTAAACATATCCATGATGAAGGATTGTTCAGACACTAGTCATGGCAAAACTGAGGTCTCCCAAGTGTACGAAATATTTTAGAAAAAACACTCTTTGAACCGGCATTCACCGGGTAAGATTTAGGGTAGTGTAACTCTTCGGCTGCTAGCCGAATTGTCCAGCCCTTCTACAGTAAGGAAACTGACTGAGAAGCTAAACATGACAAAGGAAATTTACCTTTTTTATTTCTCAATTACTGACGCTTCTTTTGTTGTTAGGTAAGGATGTGATGTATCAGAACGACCTGCTTCCGACACCCAGTGGGTACTACGGTGGGTACGACAAGAACATCAACCCGACGATCGCCAACGTGTTCGCAACTGCCGCCCTAAGGTTCGGACACACGCTGATTCCGTCCTGGTTCCGGTTTTTCAACAAGTACCACGAGTACATTGGGCAAAAACAACTGCGCGACGCGTTCTTCAAGCCGTACCCATTGTACCAGCCCGGTATCATCGACATGTACCTGCTGGGTATGATCAACGATAATGTCCAGAAAAGGGACACATTCATCTCGTCGGAAGTTACGGAGCACTTGTTTGAGGCTATGCCGACGCATGGGGTGGATTTGGCGGCTATAAATGTACAGCGAGGTCGCGACCATGGTACGTAACGGTGGGGAGATGCTGACACGAATTTGAAACTGAGGTAACAGTTCCCTTCTTCCAGGTATTCCACCGTACAATGCTTGGAGGGAATTCTGTGGTTTGCCTAAAGCGTATGCTTTTGATGACTTGAAGGATGTCATGCGTGCGGAGATCGTCGAGAGATTCAAGACAGTTTACGAGTAAGAAAACTTCGTAGAAAATTGGCGCGTACAATTTCCGGGGTTTATGGATCCTGTTCTTTCCGTTCTACAGTGGTGCAAAATATGTTGAAATTTGATAAGCTGAATTTGTGATTTCAGGCATGTGGAAGATATCGATTTAGTAAGAACCTTCGTTTTTGAATCAAGCTATTTGCACACTAGTTTCATCGTGGAATTTTTCCAGTTTCCGGCTGGTATAGCTGAGGAGCCACTGCATGACGGTCTCTTAGGTCCGACCTTCACCTGCATCCTTACGAAACAGTTTGTCCACCTAAAGCGAGGAGACCGCTTTTGGTACGAGAATGACGTCCAGCCACAAGCTTTCACACCAGGTACTTCGAACTCTGACGGATTTGCGAGTTTTCCCAATATAATCACAATGTTTGTTCCATAGATCAGCTAAACGCCATACGCGCCACTTCAATAGCTCGGGTAATTTGTGACAACTCCGACGATATCGACACAATACAACCCAAAGCTTTCCTACACGTTCTTCCCTCAGTGTGAGTATCATCCTTCCAAAGAAAGAAGAAGAAATTTCTTAGACTTTTTGCTCTTTAGGAATGAAAGAGTGCCGTGTAAAGGGCCTTTCCTTCCACGGTTAGACTTATCGGCGTGGAAAGAAATATCCAGAGAAACCGTGGAGCTCAAGGGAGCGGTTCATGAAGCAGTGCAAGACGCTGTTTACCCGAAGCCCGTAACAGAACCAGCCTACAGGAAGTAATTCCCAGAGCTGTTCTGGCGGTCAGCGCTTCAACGTTGATTGTTATGCTGTTGGTTGTTACGCCTTCTTTGCGTCATAGGCTTTATCACGCTAGCTTAGAGCTGTTGACACAAGGGTTCTCAATTAAGCCAAGTAAAAGAAAGAAACGGAAGACCTCAAATTATGTACAGTTGAGAGGAAAGATCAAACTCTGAGGAAAGTGTGGCGTAAGAGAAACAAGAAGGACAACACTATCAAGAGATGCCAAGTAACGCCGGTAACAGTGCCGGGTCCAGGCTGACTCCGTCGGGTAAAGAGGCCAGTAAGCGACTATAACGATATTGAAGATCTCAACTCAACACGAGCTTGGGGTGCGAATCGCTTTTGGAAGAACGACCTACTCTTCTGTCTTACCTGAGCTTGGCGGCAGGACTGTGTTCAGTCAAGACCAGTTGCGGGGGTTGGTTCTGTTCTTGAGACTGATTTTCAAGGACGTTCAGAAACTTTGTCGTTTCTGTCCAGAAGACATCCTGCAGGCTCTCCGGAAGTGCTCTCAGCCGGGTAGACAATAGCAATACTGCAACGACAGAAGGAGAAACCTCGATTCACATACACAAGATATTACATTAGGTACCATGAACTTACGGCAATTGTCCACGTCAGCATTGCGAGAAACGTTAGAAGGTGAGACTTCGACTTGGGGCAGTGAAGAGGTGTCCGGATGGCTCTTCGCTTGGACCGCTTCTTCGAGCGAGACTTCTGACGAGTCCTCCACTTCCGCAATGTCTTCGTCGGCTTCCAATTCTTCATCATTCTGCTCTGGTTCGATCAACACTTGCGTTCGTGTCGTAGATGGTTTCGGTCGTTCCCTTGGTGTCTGCAGAGATGAAGCATCATCTCCCATTTTCACTGCGTTCCTTCGGTAGTAATAACTAGACCAAGAAACTAATTCAGTTAGCCCAAAAGGACGAGATATCCCAAGTGGCGCACATGCAAGGAACTCGAACACGGTAAAGCGCGCTGCTCGATGGAGACACAGCCGATTCTGACAGACTGGCGCGTGCGCGATGCTAGTAAACCGATAACGTGCGCCAGCTGATCACACACACGGATATCATCGATCTGGCTGGCGCATATTTCCAGTGGACTACCACATGATGTGCGCCAGTAATCCGGGAAATGGCTATTACGCCTCTTTGTTAGAAACACGAACTTACTGTCGGTTCCGTATGTTGTCTCCCAAAAAACTCATGCTTTTTGTATGTCCCCAAGTCCTGCTGGTACCATCTTTCAGTTTCTGGCTGTAAACATCGCGCAGTTTTTTCCATCTTCCGTTTGGGCCGAAACAAGCTTCAGCTACAGGACAACGACAACATTAACATAAAAAAACTTCTATAAAGTTCGTCTTGCACAGAGTCGGTACCTGCTATGCCCAGTCGAGTAGCCAGGTCCAGATATAACATGGATTTGTCGATGGAATAGTAAGAATGATGAAGTCGATTCCACAGCGCAGGATGTTGGTGAACCAAGTCGATCAGCTGTTCCTCCTTCTCGAACGTCCATGGCGTGATCGGCGGTTGCCTGACTTGTGGACGCCGCACTTCCGCAGTGATCTTCTTGACCGTCCTTCCTTCGAACTCCATCTCAGCCGCAGATATCCTCTTCGCTAAGCTCTTTGTCCAGATTCCACGGAAGTTTATTACTGGGTAAAACTCGTCGAAATTTTCTTAAATTTTCTTATCTGCTTCCTGTCCAGCAAGATGACCGAATCAACAATCAACAAAACTTCTGTTCCGCTGGGCGTCGCCACAGTCGCACTTCAGTTCACTCCTACACCGCCAAAATCACAGTGCTGTACTTCGGAACGAAGCCTCGACTGGAGAAAACACACTGTTCAAATTACGGCCAGGGATCGCAGATCGCCCTAAGGGGATCACCTTCATTACGCCAGCCCGCGTTTCACCGAAGCAGATCGGAGGCGAGACGGCGACCTGCACATCGGAGCACGTACCGTCACGAAGCAGCTAGAATAGTGTTTGGATGGATCAGCTGAGACTTTCTGTGTTGTCTGGAATCTGCCTACATGTCACCGTCCCCTCATCTGTTCTACATATTTTATCGTATATTATAACATATACGTGCTGGTCGGATCATTTCGTCAGAAGGGGGGTGGGAGGGGTGTCGAGGTCGTATTACCGGAATCACCGAGTTCTGAGACTGTTTTCTCGTCTGACCAGACTGATTTCTGATCATTGCATGGTTTGCGATCCATCATCGGTAATTGCGAGAATACTTTTGACGGATGAAGAGTTTATACGTGCCATAAGCACCATTTTCTCCCGATCTAACATTTCTCACAGCATGATAATATCGTCCGAGCACCGTCTTGATTCTCTAGTAGTCACCAGTGGACAAGAAGCAAACAGAACCATGAGCCTAAACTAGAAAATTTTACTATAAGCGTCACGAAAACTGTGGTGCGACGACAAGTACACGCAAGACAAGAAATCATGGTACAGTAAGAATTATGGGACAGGCGGAAGGGACGGCAAAATGGAAATTCGACCGTTAAAAAGTGTCGAAAAGTGTATTACTGTGAATCGGTCGCGTACGTACGTGCTTCCGTACCGCCGTAGCGAAAAGGCCTGTACCATAGTTCTTACTGTACCATAATTCCTCGTCGTGCGTGTACACATTTGGAGCAACTGGACTGTGTCTGTCGTTAGTCATTGTGAACTCTGGTTTCTGTTCGAAGCAGACTTGACAGAAAAGCCAGCCTTGCTTGACAGAATTGAATATGGCCGATGGCGAACTGCAATCTGACATCCGTTCAGGTTCCGCAACGACTTATCTGAGTCTGCAAAATATTTTCCACCCCTATAGCCATCTAGCCATTGGACGATGGGCAGACTGAAAAAGGCGTTCTAAAGTTTTTAAATGCGCAAGTGCTAGAGGCTACACAGCGCGTACTTTTAGTGATACAGTTTGCTCGCTCGAAATGTGGGACTTAATTTGACGATTTCAGTTTGAGACCCGCCATACTTTTACGATAGAGTATGCCAAGCGGCAGGTCGAAACTATATAACACGTAGGTTACATGCTTACAGGGTGCTATTGCCCATGTATTCAACTAATCAACTCACAGGCGTTCAACTGTGCTGAAGCACGCCGGCAGCCTCGGTAAACCGGCTAATTTTCCACGTTTGAAATTGAAACCGTCAAATGAGGTCCTGCATTTCGAACGATGGGACTGTATCGATAGCAAACTCTCGGTTCTTGGAATACTATTTTCTCTTGTTTCGGCACTACATTGCAGCTGTAGCGGCACCAGCACTTATCTTCCGAATTCTGGCCATTACCACCACCACCACAACTTGCCAGCATGTAAGAATCATTCAATATTCACCGTCGCTTCCGGGTATTTTTTGGCATCAGCGGGAAGGCCATTACGCCTACCGCAGCGGCAATGTTTTTTTGGGTTTTTATGCGTTGTCTTTCGTAGCGAGCTGGTACCTTGAGTAAACCAGCTAAACAACAACCTAACAGCCCAACGTTGAACTGTATCAAGAACACGGGTGGGTACACGAGACCTGTGCTTTCATGGATGGTTCAAAACCGTTGAGTTCCAAGAGATCGTCACCGCGTTGTAACCTCTTTACCGGTATCGCATGGTGTTGTAGTACTACAAATTTTCTATGCCAGATACCAGCATTTTCGGAACCCGAAAATAAGTCCTAAGTAGTGGGTGCTAGTGAACTTTTGATACCACCAAATGCGTCCAAATGGATTATCCTTTCGGCGTCTGCAAAGTGTGCGGCGCTCCAGTTACGGGGAACCACTACGGGGCCGTTACCTGTGAAGCCTGCGAGGTAAGGTTACCTGACAATTATGTACAGTTGACTCTATGATATCCATAACTGTTGGAAAAACTATGTTGAATATCTCGATTCTCGACCTCAGCTGTAGTTTATGCGTTGCCTTTGTCATGATCGCGCGAAGCTAGGTTTGCTTCCTCTCAGGCAAGGTTAATATCCAAGGTGAAAAAAGACCCGCAATGTGTAGATTTAGCCATTTCGGTTGCCTCACTTGCATGGTCTGCCACATGTCTTTGACCCTATTAGTTCCTCATTCGAAAATTCATATCTTCCGTTACAGCAGCCCGATTTCAAAACAATGAACTGTAAGATGCTGCGGAGGATTTATTCTCTGGACCATATGACTTTCCGCGCAGTCCGCGGAAATGGTCCAAAGTTCTAGTACATGCATTTTAGTTTAATCTCGCGAAATCAGTCTTACTCCTGACCCTCACGGTCACAATTTACTCCCCGGATTTTGGATTTTACTCTTACAATTAAGTTCTAAGATTTTAGTTACACTCGCAGCTTTCCTAATTCACTCCAAACCTCAGTTTCGCTTTCGGCTTTCAGTTTTACACTCAGTCTTACTCCCTCGAGTAAAACTGTGACTGACAAAAAGAGTAAATCAGTTTTACCCTGGAGTATAACTATTAATAAATACAACACAGCAACACTAGGCAGATTTCGGAACCCCGGCACACTATGTCGCCGGTAACAGAAAAAGGAATCTTTGCACACAGCAGATGTAGCCAACATTTAGCTACCAAGGAAAGAAAAAAGCTGAGGCAGTTGAATGTCCCATCTAGGAGTGGTGCGCAGCGACTTAAGTGCCATTTTAGTCTGCATTATACATTTGAAACTTGCATGTGTCGTAGTTTCGACCATGGGCGGACGAACCTTCGTGTGTGTAAATTTGGTAGCTATGTTTATCCTGCAAAGCAAGAAGGCGAAGATGTGAGCGATTCGATGATGCTTTACAGTTCGATGATGCTTTACCTGGTTTAATAGGTCCCGGGTACGTATGCTAAGCACCATTCCTCAATGGCACTCCCATCATCTCCGTTTCTTTTATTTCGGCATCTGGGTGTTAGTCACATCTGTCGAGAGCAAAGATTTATGTTTCGTCACCGACGGAATAGTTTTCGAGGTTCCAAAACACAGGCTGGTTTTCGAGGTCGGCAAAATCTACCATACCCGTCTAATTTGTTGATCGGGTCCGGGAAAAGTCACGTGATCCAAAAGAATGAACTCTTCACACCAACAGACAGTTGGAGGTTTTGAAATCGGGCTGCGTGAACGGAAGACGTGAATTTTTGAATATGGAACTAGGGGGTCGGAGACTTGTGGTACACAGTGTACGAGAAAGTTAAGAAGGAAATCTTTGATGTAGCACACAATCGCGAAAAGAATACTCCGAAGCCTGAGGCGCCATGGGTCTTCAAATCGGTCTTTGTCTTTGGATCGACTGTGTTGCTACTGGGATTGCGAATGCAGAGATGACATCTTGTATTTCCTGTTTGCCAGTCAGTCTTCCTGGTCTTGAAATATCTGAAACAGTAGTTTGAAGCGCTCATTTAGAACTCTGGCATCTTTTGCTTTGCAGGGACTTTTCAAGCGGGGACAAGTGGTGGACACTGCCCACCAGGTCCCGGTGTGGCAGGCATATCAATACTACGAAGGCGGGCACTGCCAAATCAACATCAAGACAAGAACACTGTGCAAAGAGTGCCGGTATGACAAATGCGTCCTGATGGGAATGACGATTGAAGGTTGGTGTCTGTTCAAGCATTGCTTTAGTTCGTGCTTTCGAATTCTGCACGCAATTTAAGTTTTAGAAGTAGATAGCAATCAAAGTCGGTTGTTGGTGTACAGTCCACTCGCTCGAGATCCGTACACCTTTTTCTGATTTCAAGATGGGAAAATCATGCAAGGTTAACGAAGCTGCTCGCCATGCCTACACAGCCGAAACACAAGCGACTTGATTACTTGATCACGCTAGTTAAAGTACGGTGCAGTGCATGGGTTATGTAATTTTGGCCTTAAGCTTGGCATGCTGTGTGCTGCGTGTATAGCGGGCCTCAAAATGAATTCGGAAGGCAGTGTACGGATCTCGAGCGACTGGACTGTACTGTACTGTACTGTATTGCCTCGTCGAACTCAAAGATTGACCCTTTCGTCAAACCCAAAAATTGGCAAAGTACCAGAACAAAAAGCAAGGTGCGGCTCTGCAATCGGCGAATTTTGTTCTTTATCATGAAGGACCAGATTCTTGCCTATCATTCAATGAGCTGAGAGGTCGCGCCGCTCGCGCCCGAAAAAGCATGAAAGAAATTCGGGTTTGCAAAGGGTTCCAGTTTGATGAGGCGGTACAGTATCTCCGTTGGTTTGAGAAATGACTCTGCGTTCCAGGACTACCCACCAAGGGAAGAAGCGTGTTCAGTACACCGGTGAAAAAGTTAATGTCCTCTGTGGTGTCAAGACCTCATCTTTCAGATCGGCGATCGCACGGAAAATCCTATTCGCCCGACCAGTTTGTACAGTACTGACAAACAAACAACGTGACCCTTCCGCGTCGAGCAGGAAGTGCCGAACTTTTTTATTGCACGCTAAACCAACACGACGGCTTCACTCCGGCAGATGGCGCACTGGAGGTCGGAAAGGAACTCGGGGATCGAACTGCGGATCCACTTGCAGTTGTTCAAAATCCCTACGAGCTGGGTCATGAGAGACCATCAAAAGAGTGGCCACTTGACCATCGGCGTATCGCAGGATCTCGGCCATCCTCCAATGACACTGACTCATACGAAGCTCCTGATGAAGACAAAGTACTGGGGGATCCTCAACTCATTAGCAACTATCCCGTGATCGTCTACCGCCAGCGACCTCCCCCGGATATCTAGTATTGTGCAGAAAGAGTAGTACACATGTACGCATTCTGAACGCACAGTTGCTGAACTGAAAGTCCATTTCACTTGCAATTGCTCAAAACAAATGTGCAAATTCGAACATCACGATTTACATAGGTTTCGATGCTCGTGAGCAATGAAGGCTTTTTCGTACGCTTGTCGGATAAGTGTGTTTGTTCGAGTAGGAAAATTCCGACCGGATGAAACAAAGTTGCTATTGTGCTAGTTGCGAATCAATATTATCATGCTGATTGATCGACCAAATGCCCGCGAGAGTCAACCTTGACAGCACAGTATATTACACTAGTAGGATAATTGTCCATTGCTGAGTGCGTGGACGGAGGTGCTGGCAAATTATTATTAGTATCTCAATGCTATGGCCAGCAATTAGTGCTAACGAACTTTTTTGCATGCCTTTGCCCGTATTCCGTTGTCCATCACTATCTTCTTTCTCAGCCACGAAGCCGTTAACAGAACGCACACAAAATACCGAGACCCAAGCTAGAGAGAAAATCTCTTGCAGACAAAGGCAACGCCAGAAGTAGACTCTTGCTCTGTTTACTTAGTGCGAAACTTCAGGCTGAGAAAATGAGGAAGTTTCGTTGTTTTATGTTGGCAGTCGTTTTCCTCGTTGAATGCTTCATTAACTACGCGCATACAGCGGGTCCTCAGCAAAGGTTCTCCAGTCGGATAAACCAGAGTAAGTACTGGCAAAATATTACCTACTAAACGGTGTGTGAATAAAATGCACCCTTGCGCTTTACTTACGTGGTCACGTCTTTTAGGACAAAGGCCGGAGGTGTCCGATCCAACAACCCCTTCCTCACTCTCGGACCTTGTCACTATCAGTACATCCCGCCCTCAGTTTCCACGTGTCCAGCAGAACCCAGTACTGTCCACTACGACAACCACCAAAATAACCACTGTTAAACCGGCCACAACACGGATAACCACCGTTTCAACCACTGCCCCCATCGTAACCACTGAGGCTTTGCCAGCGGAAGGCGAAGCACCCGCCGGAATATTCCATCTGAACTCTACGTTCTTCGCTCCATCGACAGACCTAATTTTGGATCCGCAGCTTCTCCCCGGTCTGTCGTCCGGCTTCGTTACTGTCCCATCGAAATTCAGGCCTGACAACCAACCTTCTGACAGAACTAGACTGAAAGACAGCGGGCCACCTGCAGGAAGGAAGTGCACCGTGAAGCTTGATGGAGCCACTGGTACATGCGCGCAGTTTAACGACGTTATTCTGGGCCACACTTGCGTTTCGATGTCGACGGCTTTGTCTGATCACTGCTCCGATGGTCAAGTTTGCTGTTTCATGCCTACTGTTAACAAAGCGGCTGCGATGGAGTATGACCAAGTTCCTTGTGGTCAACGCAAACTTAACGAATCGTCCATTGCCTTAGTTCTAGATGCACAAATTGCAAGAGCCAGGGTATTCGACACCCTCTCGGGAAGGATTATCGGCGGAGTACCCGCTGAAGAAAACGAAATTTGTTGGCAGGTAGAGTATCAACGCCAAATCTGGCGTAGCACTACCGGTATCCGATTCATGCATGTTTTTTTGCACTAGGCAGCCATTATGGTCGATAAGGAGTACGCTTGTGGTGGCGCCATCATCGATTCTCGCCATGTTATCACAGCGGCGCATTGGTCAGTATAGCTTCTCTGGTTTCTGATGTGGTAGTCGTATCAAGTTCTTTCAAGCTATAGTGTAGCCGATGACTGTCATTCGGTCGCAGTATTCAGGACATTGAAAGTGTTCGTCAAGTGCGAGTTCGCATTGGGCATCGAAATCTGAACATTCGAGGTCGCTGCTCGGAGAGCTTCGAAGTATCGCAAATCGTATTCCACGACCAGTACGACCCGGAAAGCTTTGCATTTGACATGGCCATTATCAATCTGGCCGCTCCGATTACCAACCCAGAGTGCTCTTGCCGAATATGTCTACCGGACAAACAAGACGAAGCTCCTTCGAGCAAAAGCTGCATCATTAGCGGCTATGGAACAACACAGCGTAAGCATGCTATAAAAGCTGCACCAGTTGCTCCGTTTGTGCAACTATTTTGCTTGGTAGCGGACAAACCAAACACTGGCGGTCGAGAACTGAACATCGGCAACGTGAATATCGTCTCGGATTGCACAAGCCGAATCAAACAGGACAAGTCCATTCCTTCGACATTTGTCGTGGATCCATCCATGGTCTGCGCTGTCGGAGAAGACCCGAGCAGACTAACCGATACGTGTGACGTGGACGCCGGCTCGTCTCTGGCGTGTCTGGTGAGCGCCAATTCACCCAACGTTTACAAACTTGTCGGTCTTGCGTCATGGGGCTTCCCATGTGGTAGTAACAACCAGCAATCGGGACCTCGGGTACCCACTGTGTACTCCAACGTTCCTCATGTGGTCAACTGGATCAAAGACGTGCAAAAGCAAACAGATCCAGATATTTAGAAATGGAAACCCTCATTTTTTGCACGGATTTCCAATCATGTTCTCAGGTGGGAATTATCAGTACGAGTCTGTACTCCAGTCTGAGTCTATTGCACAGTTTTGATGGCCAGCTTTCCAAAAATCTGTCGAGAATCGCTGTGGTAATTATGAACTACCATTGGCGAAGTAAATTTCTTAGTACACGCAAGACGAGAAGTTATGGTACAGTAAAAATTAGGGGACAAGCGGAAAGGACGGCGAAATGGAAATTCGACCGTAGAAAAGTGTTGAAAAATGTATTACTATGAAACGGTCACGTACAAACGTGCTCCCGTACCGCCGTAGCGAAAAAGGTTATAGCCGGTTTTATTAGGCTCAGTTTTCGACTGGCTGTTCAGAACGTGACGTATCAGCATGCCTGACGCCTGTGTAGGGTGACGTACAAGGCTCGTATGCGATCGTTTGATCGCTCTGACTGATACATGCTCGCAGTCTTTGGACTGGTGCCCGAAAGAGCTTCCCATACTACCGCAAACTGCTGACTCACACAGCACTCTGGCAAGCTCTTCCGGGATTTTCCCCCAGTGAAACTTGCCTGAATTGTTGACAACGTTGTCTGAGCGCTGTGCTTGCCGGCAGAGAAACGTTCGCCGTTGCACAGCACTCGTACGATACGGACCACGTACCTGCAATCGCGGCGGCGTTTTGAATTATTAAAAGTGGCTATAATTAAGGTCTGTCCTGCGGCGCTGCGCAGCCCTAACAGAGAGTCGTACGATCGACTGGTGTTTTCAACCGATACTGGCGCGAAGCGTGAAAGCGTGAAGCCAGGCAAAGCGTGGAACTAACACTCAATCCATGTTGAAGCACCAATATAATGGCAGTTCTGACTTTTGGCCTGGTGCATAGTTTTAGAATAGATAATAGAATAGATAATTTATATAGGTAGATAATAATCGGATGAGAACTTTTCTTGCAGAGCAGTCATTCTGGAAAGCCGTGTGCCATAGTCAAGCTAATGACAAACAGTGAAGACCACTGCAGGAGCTACGAGCATGAACATCACATCATATTTTTCAGCCAGGTGACTTTTGGTAATACTGTGCAGACTGAGCTTCAAAACGCACTGCCAGACTTTGAATAAGTTGAAATTTAGTTGAGACGGCAACTTGTCGCGGGAAAGATTTGGGTATCCATCCTTTTCCATGGACTCAGTCAGTGAGGCTATCCTGGACCTTTCGCTCTCACGGGCAATTCATAATTTCGTCGAACACCTCCGCGAAGAGGGCATTGGCTGCGTTCATCATCTCCTCACTGCCGAGCGATGCCAGATATTCGTCGACAGTGATATCGTCAATTGCAGAAGACAAGGTTCCATCTCGAGGAGGAAGTGGCCAACTAACCTCGTCATGTTCTGGATGATTGCGCTTTTTGCCAGCAATTTGATGCTGCCCTGCACCCGGAAAGGAGTGATGCAACGCTTGCGGTTGCTCAGTATGCAATGCAAGCAAATCCCTCCGACCTGATACATTAGTGACCACAGCACTACTGTGGTCCACTTCAAGCGTGTTGTTCCAAGAAGGAGACGGCTCATGCAAGCAATGGCGAGGAACGGGATATGCATCTTGCACATCCTCGTTACTCGTCTGAGAGAATGGTGTGTACGCGGATGAGCTGGATCCCATGGACCCCAAACTGTGCTCTAATGCTGGTTCGTCCGTAGGAGATGAGCATGCAGAGTACGAGGTGCATAGTGCCCGACGTAGAAGCGGGGATGGCTGAATCTGGGGTGGAGGCCAGAGAGGTTGTACGGATGGTATGTACGTGAAATAGTAGGGTTCGCTGGTCTGTCCTTTCTGCTGTATAATCAGCTGGCACTGGACAGGCCGGGTGATCAACAGCTTGACGTATGGTACCATAAGCGCCACCTGTAGAGATTCAAAAACGCACATAACATGGGTGTATTGATGATAACCCAGAAACTGTTCAAGCTACCAAATGGACGGTCAAGAAGTTTTCTCGCTGAATGAAGAGCTCGTGTTGCCATATCACTGTCTCATCCCCTGTAAATTTGAAACTTTCGTATTGGAGCAGCTAAGGCAGACTTGACCGAAACGCGGAATTTACCCTTTCCCTTCGTTTCCTGGACGATCGCCCTGCATTCGTCTTTGATGAAGTTTCGCCCCAGAATAATGATACGTAGTCCTCCGGTGACGGGCCATTGTTCGTGTGACAATTGCAGAACTTCCGGCACACCTGGTAAGGATGCTACAAAAGAACGGACATCAGGTGCGAAAGTGTGACTTAACTTGAAACTTTTGATACACCTTCCACCTTGAAAATTCGTAGTTCTGCTCTCCCTCGTCCTTTCGTTCTCAAACACCTTATTCGTCATTCTGCGAACTCTGTTTGATCTTTTAATGGTCATGTCTCCCCTGTTTCATAGCTAGACAGGAATGATTTTTTTCGGGTTGAGAATAAGCGAAATTTTGGTAGACTTTAAAGTTTCGATTGTTTTCAGTTCACCATCACTTTTTTCACGGCCAAAAAACCATGCTGCATAGAACAATGAGCCGCCTAGCACTGGAACCCTGAGAGCGACACCGAAGCAAAGTTTTGTCCACTGCCTAGTTGTTGTATGAGAGTCTTGGCCGCTATATGGATTTCCGATACCCTAAAAAACCTAACAATGGACCAGTTCCTTCTGAAACTTGGTAGGTACTGTTTGAAGGAACTTGTCGGTTAGAAGCCGAAATTATTTTCGCAACTGAATTTAGCACTGTTGCCAGATAGCTCCAAAGTGCACTATGCACAAAATTCTCCCGCAAAACTGTATACGAGGTGGACCTGGTAACTCCGGATCCAGCTCACGGCTCCCGTTGACGGGACCTGACAATGGCGGACCATTGTCACCATGAGAGGTTAGCTCTGTTTCCAGCGAGAAAGAAAAATTCTCTTTTGACGAGGCAGTCAAATGGCTTCACAGAGTAAATTATTTGTCCTCCTCATTCTCTTCTAACAGCGACAATAATTTATGCTGAAAAAAACGGCAAAAGTATACTGCTAGTATGGGTGGATATAATCTGGTCAAAACGTTTGAGATTTAAAATCCGGAAAAACTTTTGAAAACTCTCTTTCCAAAAGTTGCGAGTCATACTTTCTCACCTGATACTACGGCACACGCTTCTGCTGTCGTCTGATGGTCATACGATGTTACACCGTTTGTTCAGAATTGAAAGGAAAAGCCATATTGTATGATTTGTCTCGTAGTACTTACTGCAACAGATGGGATCCGAGCAAGTTTGCAGTATTGTCGTCTGACAAAAGCCGTCACGACCTCGAACCGACGTGATGGCCCGAAAGACCAGTCGAACACTAGAGTCTGGTACATTCCTACGGCTGATCTTTCGTGCACCTGGAGCGGTTTCTAGATCGGCGTTTCGCAACTTGGTAATTCCCATACAGTTGAGACTACAGACACAAAACATCACGGGGAAGATTTTGCGTCGGATCATCAACGTCGTGCCGATGCTCACTTTACTACTCCGTCGTTGTCATTCCTGATAGGCACCTCCACCACTGGAATGCCATCAATCTGTCGCTCGTCGCAAGGAATGCAGTTCTTCCCGAACACCGCGTGTATGCGGTACAGTGGATGTGGTCCAATGGGGTCCGATTTGGCGGCCACAAAAACATGCAAAATCGAGGTCGCGCCTTTTGTGCCTTTGAGTCCTTTAAGCTGGGGAAATAGTTCATTGACGGATAACAGTTAGCGGGAGCGGTTTATATTCATCCTCTAATGACCGTACTTACCCGGATAGCAGGACAAGAGTTTCCGGTTGCGTCTTTGATACTTCCACGGCTTCCTTCCTTCTCGTAGCGTGCTGTAGGAAAAACAGTTGAGTACCGGGTTAGATAGTCAGAGCCCCAAGTATGTAAGCTCTGGCATTCGCAGCTATAATCTCAGGAGAAGTCGATGATAGGTAGTCTCTGTGGTTAGTAAGAGCGTTTCTAGTTCTACGAGCACCTCGGTGGGGAATTAAAAGACCAAAGAGCAACTCACGAACCTCTGTGGTAGCTGCGCGGCTGCCTGTTGATGACTAGCTCCAGATTTCCGTGCCTGGAGGGAAGTGCATCGGTCAGCGGCGGAATCGACATTCTGAAAAACCACATCCGGGTTCATAAATGAGAAATCGATTCCTAAAGGGTGAAGGGCATAGCTATCTGATCGCTGGTTCGAGATGCTGGTTTTCCGATCTTGGTATGGGCAGATGCAAGATTTCATCATGCAGTGCATCCCGGTATGGTCGATTGCAAAATTGTACACTAATTCGAAATATTATTGGAGGATCCAGAGACCGTGAAAGCAGAGGATGCCCGATATGCCGACCCTTCCCATGAAAATTCGTACTGGAAAATGGAGTAGTGAAGGATCTCGACTGTTCTCCTACATCAGCTTTATTCTTAAAAAATCGAAACAAAGTTCCGGAGTGTAGACCTTGTTACAGTGTTCTTGTCTCGACCGACTGTCTTCGTACGCTAAGTATCTCCAACAACGTGTTTTGAGAAAGCATACACGCAAGACGAGAAATTCTGGTACACGCGCGACGAGATATTATGGGCCAGTAAAAATTACGGGCCAGGCCCTTTCGCTACGGCGGCACGGACAGGTGATTCTTGCCACGAGTAAAAACCAACATCGAAGGCGGGACTGCTGTACGTACGTGCTGGATACTGAGCGGAAGAGCCAAACCTCGTCATGTTTATTATGGCACTAGCAGTAAGACTGTTGGATCTCCATTCTACCGGAACATGCACACCTTCCACAGTTCAGACTATTCCAAGGCTTCTCTGGGAAGAAGTCGACAACAGCGTTGAAGCGTTAGAGTAAAACAGCTGATCAGCTGATGGCTGCTGTCCATGAAAATTTTCTACGGTTGAATTTTACCACGTTACGTCGTCGTTACGAAACCTAGACTGTGCGGCGAACGCTGTAAGAAGTCGATCGCGATCTAATAGCTACATCCTCAAGACCGTAGGATGTTTTGATGGTATCTGTAAGACATTGCGGTCTGCAAAATTTAGGGATTATCAACCTTTATGACAGCCCTTAATCAGGCTGATTATCTGCGGCTGGGATATACATGCCCGATTTGCGCATGCTCAAGTCCTACGGGAGAAGCAATCGGGCCGAATACCAGTGGGAACGTAACGAGCGTTTTATATTCGCAATTTTTACCTGACCTATTCACCTCCCATGACTGCTCCCGGCACGTAATTGTTGCATTTCATTAAAGATCCATTATTATGTTTCTGCGTCTGGGTTCTGCGCAATCATAAATCAGGGACGACAACCGTGCGGGATGGGCAATTTCCATCTCCGCTAAAACTTTTGTCCTTCGTTTGATAACGAACAAGCGGCAGGAAGCATGTCGCTCCGAGGCGACTAATTCCTGTGCGGCGAACTAGGTTTCCCATACAGCTACACGGACAAACATTTGAGACTGAAAAATCCGAATACGCAGCAATAAAATTCAAATATGAAATATGTATAGTGAATACCCTGATGAATATGCCCAAAAGTTACTGTAAAAATCCGCAAAGTTCGCGCATTACGTCATCGTACAAGTGAAGTACAGCCACCAGTCCGGCTTTACTGCCTGTTCAACCGCCTACGGGAGTGTATCGTCACGTACGTGTACGTACTACGCGGACGCAGCGAATTCTTACAGTATTCATAGCAATAGCCTCGAGAAATATATAAAGAACTCACTTGCTGAATATGCCGAGATCAGCAGCGTTCTCGGTTTGGCGTGGTCCTAGTCCGTTTGTGCGTGGTGAACCAATGGGGCACGGTACAGGGAGATCAGCTTGATACCGAACAACAGTGGGCACTGCGTCAGTGCAAAAGCTCCTTGGCGCAGCTTTTTTCAGTGGACTTGCATCGACCGGATGTGATTTACCTTTTGATGGCGGAAACGGCGTGGTCATGACGGAGGTTGAAATTGCTTCGTGGATTAGATGACAAATGGTCGAAGGGACATCCTTGTTGGCCGGTACGATCACTCCGCCTCTTGAGGCTGGATCAACAGGCAATCGATTCGAGGCAGATGCGGCGGATTCCATTGCAGATTTCGAGAAACATTATAAACAGAACTCGCTGAAATCATAGAAGAACACGCTCATGATCAGTGCGGTGCGTTGGACAAGCGTGTAAATGAAGCCTGAGTGAATTTGAAATCGATTTTCCTTTCTACAGCTAGCGTGTGACGCTCGTCCACTGCGACGAATACGCAACGCGTACGTTTCATTTATCATTGTTTTCAGGTGGGAAACTATTCGCGATTAATATGAGGCAGTCATCGTAAGTCAACTGCCATCAGATAGCCGGCGCGGCCTGTGGACTTGAGGCCCCGTATTGCCACATGGGCAGCGCAAACACGAACAAATCGGCACCTGATCGTGAAAACTGATGTACGCTGTTGCGTTACGCCGTCGGGGATACTTTTTTGCGCTGTCTAATTATAATCAAGATGTAAAGGTTGAATATAGGGCCGAAAAGCCTTTATAATCTAAGATAATGGCGCGCCACGGCAAACCTGCCCGACAGCAAAAATAATGGAATCCTCGATTTCCGGTTTAGACACTGGACCAAATACCTCAAAGTAATCCCTTCTGCGCTACTTGATCATCGCTCACGCGCATGACCAGATTCGTGGAGCGTTTTTCATCCCCTTCAGAATTCAAATTTGGCGGCTATAAACATGTGGTTCGATCCTTTAGTCAGTTGGCGATTTCAAAATCGACTGTCATGTGGCATCCTTGTGAGCAACGGAGAGCGGGACAGATGAGCTGGACCAAATCGCAAAACAGAATCCCTTGTTCGTTCTGTTTTGCTCCCGAATGATGAGCGGCTGCTTGGCTGGGTGTGTTGTAGTCGCGGTGACAGTGATGATTGCAATGGCTGTGGGAGTATCAAGTGTCGCAATGGTTGCGAAATCCGAGGTGGTACTGTCGGGATGTACTCGAAACGGAATGGTTCGCTAGTGCTCCCTTTCTGACGAATTACAAGTTGCACTTGGACAGGCATGGTAATTTTAGGATTTCGGTATGGCACCATCGACGCCACCTGCAAGCGTTGCCAAAATGTTACAAGGTTCGTGCATATCCAGCCAAGAGCTCCATTCGAGTAGGTGTACTCCATACCAGATGTACGGAACTGAAGTTTTCATGACTTATTGCTACTTCCTGTTGCCACAAAATTTGTTCCTCATTTGCAGCCAGGCGGAGCTTCGTGGAATACACTGTTGACAAAGTAGGCAGCGTGATATTGGTATGCGTCGTTATGTGTACGATACCTGTTTCATCGACCTCTTGGACAAAGAGCTGAGATTCGCTTCTAACAAATTTGCGGCCAAGAAGGATCACTTCCGTTCCACCACATGCAGGCCATTTTCCGTGACACATCCGGAAAATTTCGGGCGTACCCACAGGGGCGCCTACAACCAGATCTCTCATTCGACATAATAATTTGGTACTTTGAACACTCACGACAGCAAATGGGAGTCGAGGAGACCTGCAACGTGATGGTCCGTGTCGACCCATCGAGATTCTGAACAGTGGTAAGGGAATCAAAAACAAGTCGAACAAAAGGTTCTCGCTTCTTCGGCGCATCATCCTTCAATGGGTCAACGGCAGCCTCCAGATCCATGTTGCGCAACTTCAGAGTCCCCAGGAAATTCAAACTGGAAAACTAAGCCGGTAAACATGTACCATACTACCACGGGACCTGCGCTTCGACAAAGCTATTACAAAAGCGGGATACGTGAAAAGTCGGATGATGTTTTCAAGGATGCCGCCTGCCATACGAGGTTCGTGCCATGATGGGGGATGGGTACACAAATGTTGCTGACCTTGATTTTTGGTACTGACCTCGGTGGTATACCGTTGACGGAGGTGTACCGTACGACTTGACAAAATATACCGCAAGTTTAAACTTTTAATCCAGAAACCGAATCAGGAGTAAGTTCATCTCTTATGCATACGACGTAAAGGTTGTAAACTTAGCTACCCTATACCAAGTTTGTAAAGTTAGCCACGGCTGTAGCGTCTATCGCTTGATTGACTATTTGATTGTCAGTCTTGGCTTTTTAACATGAGATTTCAACGTTCTTTTAATTGCGGATCTCTCGGTTTCTCTTGACTCCTCGTGTTGACTGTACCTAACACCATTCGACAGCTCATTATTTCATCTATCGATCTATCCTTAAAAGTTTGGGATTGAGTAGTAGAGAACAGGCGAACTTAGATGGCTAACTTTACAAACCCAGTATGGGGGGGCTAACTTTACAACCTTTCCCTCGTACGTAACGCGTCAGTTCATACATGGTTCTAAAGAAGCTGAGATCGTAATGGAATTGATTTCTGAAATACCTGTCATTCTATGTGAGTATCAGGGAAGGTTCTATGAATTCCACACAGACAGTACGCTCACCGCGGCGTCTGTCTAATGTCAGGTAGACCTGCGATACAGATCACAACTTGAACCAAGTGGCTAAAGAACGAGGGAGATGCAAGCCATGGGATTTGATAGCATGATATGTGATACAAATTGACAATATCAAGTTGGATGTAGGAAACTATCTTCCTCTACGGATTGCATCCAAATGCGGGTTAACACAAAGGCACGTCATCGTAGGCTTCGTGTACCGTATATGCCAGCGTCAAGGTGCGTTAGTACTGAAAAGTTAGATAAATACCGCAAAGCAGAAAGAATGAATAAAAACTTTGAAATGAGGGAGACTAAAACGCCCAAACTATCTCCCGTTGAAAACAACTAACTATACATCTGTGTTTGGCGTTCCCGTTGACATATGTTGCCTCAAAGAATGACGAAATGGAAAACTTGCAAAATAGCTTGGATCATAAAGGACACGGAGATTACGACAAGGGTTGTTGCTCCGGTGGGAAGTAGGCTTCCAAATCTTCCATGGTCAGCTCTGCTGGAAGATCGGGATCGTCTTGAATATCCGGCATTGGAACATTAGGGTTTGGCTTGGATGGAGCTTCCGGCGGAATTCTGCGCTTCATCCTTTTTCCGAGAAATTTGAAGACGACTTCTTGATGGTCGACGATGAAGTTCTTGTGAACGATAATCGGCGTAAGGAAGGTCAGTCTATCGTTGTTCATTCTTGTTCGAAGGTAGTTTTTCTTTGTCGAAGAGCTGAGAAGGTTCTTTCTGCCGTACAGGACGTTACGGGAACCACGGCGTAGATCTGGAGGGGTCGGTAGGTGTTGGGAAATTTCAGGTCGAGCTTGTTCTCTATCATGATGCGTAGCGTGCTGACCACGTCCGCAGGGGTCACTGCGTCTTTTTTCATATTCTTCTTCGACCACAGGCAGACCCAGTTGTACTCTATTTTCAAGGATTTGAGGTTGACGTTCTTTAGATCGTTTCTGTACAAGCGGACTGTCGACTTGAACACGTCTCCATCTGCTGCACCCATGATGATCCTGGCAGGATTCAGGTAGGAGATCTTTGCGAGGGCGAGGTTCCGTTTGTCAAAGCGGGTACTTAACTGATCAATGACCGTGTTTACGAAAGGGTAGAAGACTTCTTCCTTATAGTATTCCAGAGGATCCACTTTCAGGTTGATGTTGGGCTCGTCAGAGGGTTGCACCACTGCAGGTCGTTTAATGTTTTTGATTGTCTTTGGTGTTCGGTCGGCGATATCGTAATCTTCCTGCCTTCAAAATAGCGCAAAATGAAATTTATGTCTCCACAACTATTTTACAAACAGTATTGTCCTCAGTACCTGGAGGATGGTCCAAACGACAGCCTCGTCCACGCAGGGAATTCTAATCCGAAAATACATTGTAAGAAAACGCAGGGAATAAATTTGAGTCAAGTTAAAATGTTAGCAGTTCCAAAGTGACACACAATATAGTGGAAAGACCGTTTCCGGTTGGACCCCAAAACAGAGGGTCTGATACCCAAGTGGGTACTCCCTACTGACGGATCATGACACGAACTTTTTGACTGGCGGCATCCATGGATGTTATGACGTCATCATTTACCTGACAAAGCCATCGTTTTCTAGCGGGATATCCATCTGTAAGAGCGGAGTGTTTTTGTCCACCCGCATCTCGCGACACGGCAAGAAGGTTTTGCTGTGTACGTGATGGATACGGTACAGAGGGTGCGGATAAGCACCCCCAGTTTCGATTCCGATGTACACCTGAAGAACCGAAGAGGTAATGCGTGGTCCTCGGGGTCCAAATTAATCCAGGCCCTTCAGCTGAAATTATACCTAACGTGATATATTAATAGCTCCTACGTTCATGCTTACAGTTGGATAATAAAGATGCATGAGGCCACTTACTTGTATCGCGGGGCATGATTTTCCGGTCGTATCTTTGACGCATCCACGACTACCTTCTTTATGGTAACGAGCTGAAAATGAAGTAATACAGCTTTACCGCAAAATCGAGCCTCGCAAATAGAAAATATTTGAGGATAAAGATTGTCGGGGGTAACAGATTGCAAAGAGTCTTACCCCTGTGATGTTTTGCCGGTTGCCGCTGGATTACGAGCTCCAGGCCGTCGGAGTGCGAAGGATATCCTGCTCCTGGTGGGTGCGTTTGTATTCTGTAATAAGCTCACGCATGGTCATCTTGGCGTTTTTCAAGACTCTGATTATAACGGATGCTATCGCGGGCTAGCGAGAGAATCTTTCAGTGTAGGTTGAGCAGTACGCCAACAACAGAATTTCTGATTTCTCGAGAGGGTCTCGAGTTTATACTATATGACATGCGAGCTCGAGTATGACAAGTCAAACTTCTTGAGACCCTTATACCATGCTGGGCAATGCAAGTTATAGAAAAGAAAATCAATGACCGGGTCGCACCGAGGCTGAGCTGATGTTTGACAGTTACCATTTGACGCTGGTTTTTGCTAACTGGCGCTTTTGGTCATGGCGACTTTTTGACATGAGGATCTCGGGAACATTCAGATACGCGTACACTTAAAGTTGGCACGCTTGGCACTCAAACCGGAGGTTGGACCAGTGGCCGAAATGTAAGCAGGACCCCAGCTTTACCTTAACCAAACTTGGCGATTCCGCCAACTAATCAATTGCGTTAGTCATCGTACAAACCCGATCAACGCAGGTCAGCATGGTACGCAGTGCCTTGCCCTATCATACTCGCGCACAAACGTGATTCATGGTGCGCTACTAACCGCGCATTCACTCGTGACGGGAGTACTCAGTGCGGGATTTTAGGAAAATAAGCATACGACACATAAAAATATATTTCAAGTTAATTTTAGCGCAAAAAATCCCTCCGAAATTCCCAGTCTCGATATAGATTTTGACCAACCGATAATCACATCTTATATTGAACAGAAATAAGATATTCGCAGAGTGAATTGAAGCACGTTTCGTTTTCATATGGCTTCCTCGTTTGTGCTCCTGACTACTGGAGAGAATGCTCTAGATGACTGTATCCAGCCGTTTAGAACGTGCGTCCAACACCCCTCCAGAAAAAGTCGTTCCCTGAACAATTTGGAATTTTGCCAAAAGCGCCTTTGGAAAAACCAGCGTCGTTTCATCAAAACACTTCCTCGCTCTCGACACGAATACTACATCACGGTTCGCATAACAGGTTTCATACTAGGGGCATACTTACTCGTTGAATTTTCCCAGTGCCGGGTGCATTACGCTTCCTAGCCCATGGTATCTGCTGCTAACGATGTCAGGAGAAGTGCTACTGGGAAAGAATGGTGATTGCAATCCATACTCGCTGGGCGAAATTGTGGGTACGCTCCAAACGCCGGAAGTCGTCGTAAGGTTCTTCTTCTTCCGGGTGTGCATGTTTTCCATGCATTTTCTCTTTGCGCTGGAATCAAATGAGCATCTGATTTCGCGCGATGGCACTCCCGCACCTGAACCACATTGCTGAAAGAAAAGAACGTCTGCTGGGCTGCGGCAGTTAGGATGGAACCCGAGGCTATCTTTTGAACCTTTGTCAAAAAAGTCCGACGATGATTTCGAATTCGCGCGTTTCATAGCTAATAAAAACTTAGATACTTATTCGTCCATGACGGTTTGTTCGAGGTTAACTGATTGCGGCGGGAGCACAGATACGATGCAGAGAAACAAGATGAAGATGCAACGCGGAAGAAAAAATCGTCCTACATTTTTTCGCAAGGTTGCTGTGTGTGGTTACTGTGGTATTAACTCGCCAAGCTCCGTTTCACGAGCACCGTACCTTTGGATTTTTGTCTCTCTAACTTCAGAGAAGATTCCAATCGAGCTGGAACCTTTCGTGCGACCATATTTGTCCATCAGAGCTATCAGATGGTCGTTGCAGAAAGTTGGGATCAGCTCTTGGTTATCCCGCTACCGGGGAAGATCAGCTGATAAGATCTCTGCTTCCCGTCAGTATGGCCCGGTACGAGCTCGTACGCGTAAACTGACAAAGGATTTACGCCAGTCGGCCCACTCCAACTCTGAAACCAATTCGCTATATAAGTAGACGAGAGTTCACTGTATAATCACAGGCAGGCAGCATCGGCGGAAATAATTCCTGGACGCCAAAATTCGGGAACAGGGATACAATGGCCGTACGGCTCCGTCCCAATGACGTAACCAGACCGCTTTGACGTAATGCACATTCATTTGATTCCTGATTGACAAGGAGG